>CAEGAG010054256.1:0-35645 GCA_903067065.1 Brachyrhaphis terrabensis
GATAGATAGATAGATAGATAGATAGATAGATAGATAGATAGATAGATAGATAGATAGATAGATAGATAGATAGATAGGGTTTAATTGTTTTGACTTAGAACTCAGCTGACGTCACTTCCTTTCGCTTTATTTAAGGCAGGCAGGGTAGAAGTCAACGTCAGGTAAGAAAACAGACTTTGCTGCTTCTGAAAGTTTAACGTATTGTGTAACATTTCAGAGTTGCCAGATGATTGGTGTTTTAATCAGGTAAACGATATGGAAAGCTTAGACTCGAACTGTTTAGTGAGCATAGATAGGTTGACGGCTAACTTAGCCTGCTAATGTTAGCGACACAATTAACGTCATGCTTAGCCACCGTAAACATCTCTCAGACGGGTGTTTTGTTCATTTATCTCCTCAAATTGTTCGAACACACTGTCGTTAAAATCTGTATTTTACAAGTGTATGGTGTAAAAATCTATATTTGGCAGTTTAGTGCTGAATTATTAGATTAGCCTGCTGTATGCCGTGATAATGAATGAAGTCGTTAACTGGAACAAAGAAGCCAAAACAAAGCAGTGGAGCAGTCGCGTGTTTACTCTCCTACTGGTCAGCAGTTCTGTTCTTATTCTAAACCTGTGCTGCTTTGTTCAAAAAGTTAAATCACGGGTTAGCCGTGTCATGGTCGTGATAGCTTCCTGCTGGAGAGCACGTTAGATCAATAGCTTCCTGCTGGAGTACACGTTAGATCATGACTGAGTCATAACAGGATCCATTGGAGGTAATTCAGAGAATACAGGCTCAGAATTTCTCCCATCAGCTAAATCCAAAAAATCCACGTTGAACTAAAATGGACTTTAGTTCAAGACAGTCAGCATGTCTTCACTGGAAGGGAGGGACATCCCAGAGCTTTGCCTGGAGTGTGCTAAATGTTAATAATAAACTCAGAAATAAAAATGTTAACTGTGTTAAATGTCAAGACAGATGTATTTCTTTTTACAAGCATTTTATTTTGGGTTAAAATGAATGACCTATCTCATACTGTTTCAGTATTATGCAATAATAAAGACAGAAGAAGTAGAAAAAAACTTACAGATAAACAAACTAACAAATCCACCAGATTATATGCTGGACCTGAATAAATATAAAAATATCCCAAAGACAACAATAATAGCCCAACATGTTGATCACACTAGCCTTGTGGAGATTCAGTTTAATTGTAAAATTAATTAAATTCATGCTTTTCTTCTTATTTGTGGCTGTGGATGAGTATGTAGGTTTTGAGAAATATTTAACACAAAGATTTGACATTACATACTTTTTGCAGGCAAGATGTTGCGGCTTCGCTGTAAGACCAAAAATGGGAGCCATATAATGCAAGGTTTGACTCACCAGTCCTGCGTCCAGGAGCTGAAGAGCAAAGTGGAGGAGTTAACAGGGATCCCATGCAATGTGCAGAAAATAATGGTTGGCTACCCGCCATCCAGCCTTGATCTCCGAAATTTAGATGCCCATTTAAAAGATTATCCCATCAAATCAGGTATGTTTCACACGAGAAAAATATATGGAGGATATGCTGTCATTAAATCAAGTATTTTAAAGCTTTTAAAATACTAACACTGATTCAAAGAAGGGAATTTTTAAGAATCAGGAATATGCAACTATGTAATAACATCTATATTTGCTTCAAATCTAACTTATTGGAGTTTCAGTGTTTAAATTTACTCCTGTGATAATCCACAAGGTATGAAAGTGTGTGTCTTTTATACTCTAAACATATTAGATAGAATTAGTTTGACAAGCGTGTTTTACAGCTTCTCCTTCTTTTAATTACGAGAATTAAGTAATACTACTACCAAAATATAGTTGTAGTAGTATGAGAATAAAGTCATAATATTACCAGAATTAAGTAATAATATCATAGAAACTAACTACAAATTTTATGAGAATTCCAACATGAAAAATAAAAAATTTAAATAAAGAGTACTTAATTACTTTCTATAAAAATACTTTCTAGATCTACTTCTAGAAATAGAAGAAAGGTCTACACGAACTGAGCTAGTCACGCTGATGACTCTATCAAAGTTTTTTTTTCTCACTAAAACGACTTTTTGTTGCAATTTTAAGAAAGATGTTTTCTGGTAAAATTGCATCTTTATTCTGCTAATGTTATGACTATACTTTGGTAATTAAAAAATCCTTCAACTCAGGAAAGGGACAATTGAAATACAAGCTGCTTTTTGAAAATATCGTCTGAGATTTGTAATTATTTTTTATTTTTAGAAAATAAAGCGAGAAAAAAATCTGTTAAAATCAAAAATAGAATCTTGAATGAGAAATATGAGATTAACATTTTTAGGACTAGATAGAATAGAATAGCAATATTATTTTATTTTGAGCTAATGTTGGATACCTTTATTCAATATACGGTAATCTTTCTTTGTTCCTTCTCAATCAGTTTGGTAAAAAAAAAAAAATCAAGTGTTGGGTTATTGTATCATTCTATACAGGAGACACACTCATTGTTGAGGAGGATAAGAACAAGTCGAAACTTCAGGATCATCCCATAGTGAAAGCGCCCCACTTGGAACTCTCTCCTGTGCTGGCACGTCGAGTCGTCCCAGCAGACAACTCCTGCCTCTTTACTAGTGTGAATTATGTAGTCGAAGGAGGTGTGTATGACCCCGCTTGTGCCCCCGAAATGCGCAGCCTTATAGCTCAGATAGTGTCAGGTGATTCTACAGCTTACTGTGAGGCAGTCCTGGGAAAAACCAACGAGGAGTACTGCGCCTGGATAAAACGTGACGACACCTGGGGGGGAGCCATTGAGGTGTCCATCCTGTCTAAGTTTTACCAGTGTGAGATCTGCGTGGTGGACACCCAGACAGTTCGGGTAGATAGATTCGGAGAGGATGCTGGATACCAAAAACGCGTCCTGCTCATCTACGACGGCATCCACTATGATCCTCTGCAAAAAGAGGTTCCCCATTCCGATACCCCACCTCAGACTATCTTCTCTACCACTGATGACATCATCTTGGCCCAAGCCTTGGAGCTGGCAGACGAGGCCCGCCGCAAGCGTCAGTTCACGGATGTTAACCGCTTTGCATTGCGCTGCATGGTGTGCCAGACGGGCCTGGTGGGACAAAAGGAGGCCCGTGAGCATGCCAAGGAGACAGGCCACACCAATTTTGGTGAAGTGTGAAAGCTGTATTATCTTCTCTCCCTTTCACAGATACGACCACCTCCAACTCCTGTGCCCTCATGTCCGGCAAAGTCTGTTGGCCTGCTTGTGTTATCCTCTACCTCACATTATCCTTTGACATATTTGGAGAATCCTCAGACACTGTGTTAAGCCTCTAATTGGTTACAGTATTACCTTCTAACTGCTGAAAGCTCTTAAGGTTAAAAATGCTACTGTAGTACTCTGTTACTAATCCATCTTATGGGTCGGCAATGGGTCGTTTCAGATATTTTCAGTGGAGTGAAGTTATATATGCAAACAATTCTTAGGATTTGTTTTGGTCTGCTGAGATCACTCATCTCATTGATGGAACCAATGTGGCTTATGCTTTGAGTTGAAAATGCACCAAATTGCCGCTACTTAAACCGCGACTGACCAAACTTACTTTGTACATGTCTCTGCAAAGGGTTGAGGACAACGACTAAGCATTATTTGTACTGAGATGTGATCTGATTCACTGTTGTCTTAAACACAGCACAGCAAGTATGACTGTTACCCATGTTGGTTTTATAGTATTGTTTTTCTGTTTGCAGACAGATGTCAGAATTTAATTAGTCAGATTATTTGTCTAGCTTCAGATATCTAGTTGTTGAGCACAAGTAATGTGTTTTATTGCTAAGATAGAGTCATACATCTGCAAATGTGCTGTTTATGACATCTGTCTGAATTTATGGAGCAGTTGACAGTAAGATTTAATAAACACGTTTTAAATGAAAATATTATATAGCAAAGTGTGTCCAAATTAGCTCAAGTATGTCCTTTTTGTTATTGGTGTGAAGATTGCCATTGACCAGTGATCTTGTTTTGTTTAAAATAACAAAGGTGCTGTAAACTCATTTTACAAAATGTGTAGCTCATGATTTATTTGATTGGTTTTACAGGTTCACAGGAGTTTGTAATTCTGGCTTACAGGTTTTAAATATCATGCTGTGAAAGTTTTTGTATTTTTAAACTGCTGCACATTTAAGAGAAAAAAAACAACAAATGTATTAAAAGTGTGTAGTTTAACAGTGTGAGAGGTGTGGTCTAGAAATCCTAACTATACGGTATGTGTATGAGATCAGCTTTACTCAGTATTTTTTTTCTTCTTTTTTGCTAATTAACCATAACTGTTTATTTCGTGATCTAATATTTAAGGGATTTTTGTTGTTTCAATTATGATTTCATTCACCATTAGGTTTAACCCTTTAACTTCTAACGCAACATAAAACTGCACCTGTTTCTGTGTTAATGAGACACTTAAGGTCGTAGTATTTGGTGCATGTTGACTTACGTTTGCCGCTCTTCTACTGTACATTTTGCACAACTGGAGCACGTTCTCACATTTTATGATTAAGTCAGGCATCATTGCATGAAATTACACTAATTTAATAACCAGGTCAGAGAAAGTTTATTTGGAGGTAATTTAGTTTTTTTGTTTCTTCAGGCAGTTCTCTTGTTGCCCAACATTGCGTTCAACCAGTATTTCTTTTTTACACATTTGTTATGACAATATTGGTACTGAGTTGTTGCCAAAATTGTAAGGTTGACTGTGGAAGGATTGATTTAATACTTTTTAAACATCAGTGTGGTGGTAAGGAGTTGGGTATGATGAAATATAACACAAACTGGAGTTGTATTTTTTATGTGTGTTGTGCATCATTTACATTTTGTAGTTTGTTTAGCAATGATTCTGGGTTAATGAGCTTGCATAAGGTGAAAAAACGAAATGTCTTGTTTGTATTTACCAGGTTTTCATGACTAAACAACAATGAATGTTGCACACAAAGCACTATGGAATAACTGGGTTTACTTGATTTTTTTTTCCAGTGTTGTCACAAATAAAAGCTATAGCCAAGAGCGTTGTCTTGAGTTTTATTGCATAAACAAACAAGTCACAGTCATGGTTTAGGATGCATTAGTTTTGCAGCAAGGCTGCACAGTGAAGCAGTTAGTAGCATTGTAACAGTATGAAGGTCCAGGATTCAACTCCCAGTCTTACACCTTTCTTCATTAAAGTTGCATGTACTTCCTGTGCATGTGTGTGTTATCTCTGGGTACTCCGGTTCCTCCCACAAAAATGACTGTTTGGTTAATTCTCCAAATTGCCGTAAGGAGTGTGTGCCTCAGTGAAGAAGAGATTGTGAAGCCTAATAAAGATTTTCACGGAGATTTACAAGGCATAGACTGCAGCTGGTGTCAATTTCTTTAAGAGCCATAATACAGATGTATCCAGGACATGACTTGCAGCTATTATATCGAGTCACTCCTCAATCAGCCAGTATCTGTTTTAATAACCATTGCATGATTGTATTTGATTGGCCATAAAATTTGGCTGGCTGAATCCCCATATGGGGTGACTCAGCAGAGTCACAGATTGATCTGTATTAAAACTTTTTTATTGGTCAAAGGAGAAACAGTATTAATTGCTTTAGCTGCATGGTCATCCGTCTTACCAGAAATAAAAATTAGGAATATTTCATTTACTGTAATGAATCTACACATATGTTGTTTTTGTTTTTATTTTTGAATTAAACTATTTTAATTCAAAAAACTATTTTGGAAAAAAAAAATCGAAAACCTTTTAATATTGTGTTATCTGATAGCTGTATCATTTTTTTAAATAAAACCCATATTTTCTCACAATAAGCAAGAAGTTTGTCACTGCCTGTTTTAAGTCATAGTGAGATCACACCACGTTATTTTAAGCTACCCTCACTTAATAGGATTCAGCTCACTGTTTGACCAACTGCAGCAGTCACCACTGCTACAGACTAAAGATCAAGAGGTGCAATCACTTTTTCAACCCAAACTAATTGATCTGTTTACTGTCCCACACATAATTAAGCAATAATAAAGTTGTTTTTTTTCTTAAACTCTAAATGATTTTTGCAAATTACTGATTTTCAAATATCTTTTTGAGAACGTCATAACATTTTAGTACCTCTACAAACAGATGACAGGGGAAAAACTACTCATGGGAGGGAAGAGCGGCTGACATTAAATCACATTATTTAAAACACTTTAATATAATTAGCTTATTGTCAAATACATTCTATAGAAAGCCTGACTCGAACCTGCTGACCCTGAAACAATACAAAACAGACAATTGTTTATAAAATGACGCTGACAGCCTTGCGTGCCTCGAGGATAGTGCTGCCATCTGATTGGCTGAGAGCTTACAGCTCAAAGTCCATGCAGGTGTTTTCAGATCCTCGCGCTTACCTCGCGCACAATTGAATGCGGGCCTGAGGATGACTGTCCTACCTGTGGGCTGCGCGAGGACTCAGACAGGTAGGCATCATTATCACTTAATGGCAAACATCACTGTATTAGCTGGCTACTGTCATACACCCAGGTATATAGGTAAAGAATTCAGTCCATTAATAGATTTCATTATCTTCATGAAATAAACTAAATGTTTCAAACCACTTTCAGCGATTTCTACTTAGAATATTTTACTCTGTTGACAGTTCAAGTGACAATCAGGTCACTACCTAAGTTTTAGCGCTATCAATGTTTTAAATTTTTAGGTTCTTAATGATCAGTGGATGTTCTAATGAATATTGTAGCACACATTATGAAAGAGTGCAAAAATGAACTTAGGCCCTAATGAAAACTTAGATACAGATTTATGGCTGCCCTGGGAAAACAAAAAAGGTTGATGTTGCTTGTTACATAACTCCCTTGAGGCAGTTAAATTTATTGCTGTATTTTCTGCCTCATAGAACATTATGGTGGTAGCCATATCCTTGTTTGGTGGGCAATAAAAGTATCTGTGTCGAGATAAGGACTAGGTGAATTACATTTTTACAATGCAGATGAATTAAACAAAAAAGTCATAACTCTATGGTAATATTTTAGAAAAAATGTGACTGCCAAAAATTTTATTTAGTGAGGTGTTTTGGGGTATTTGCCACAAGTTACGTCAAACTAAACCTTATCAAAATATCAACAACTCTGTATTGTTCAGAATTATACATTGAAATATATCTACAGTAGTACAGATAAGCCCCGGTACCTGTGGCAATAGAGCCTCGGAAGTTTTACAGAGTTGCATTGACATACCAAAACTTGCAAAGGGAACACAAGTGCTTTTGTGCCTTCAGTGTTATTGTGCGTCTGTTCTGCTGCCCTTGCCTCAGGTGTTGAAATGCATCCCTAGGTTTGTTGGTGAGTGTTTAAGGTTCATACTGAAGGGTCTTTTACACAAAATCTGCAGCATTATCTGGGAAACAGCAACATTAACACACATCTTTAGCTTAAAATGGCAATGCTCTGGTAAAGATCTAACACATCTTAGCAGTAGTCTTTAGTACCTACCGTTTACACTAAAAAGGATTAAGATAATAATGTGTAAACTGGATATGGAATAGCTCTCAGTAGTCCATTACTGCCACCCTCCACTTCCTCTGAAACTGATCCAGTAAAGTAAGATTAGGAGTGCCATGTGTGCTGTAATCCAAGTCACATGCGCTGGGCAGGACAGGAGCTATCTGTCAAACACTAAGGTATGATAGCCTAGTATTCTTTGAAATTGGGGTTTTATGGCTGGAAAATTTCTGTGCATGTGAGTCACTCCAGTGTTGCAGAAAATATTTACCGGTACTCTTGAGGAAATAGAGACAACTTTGAGTAAAACTGGAAAAGGAAATACATTTAAACAGTCTAAGACTAAACAAGTTGTGGGCAGACTGATAATATGTAATGTTAAAGCATAAACCCACAATTATATTTTGGATACAACTTTAGTTAAACTTTCAGATAAAATTTTGGTAATGGTTATTATCATAAAGAGTCGGAGTCCTTTACAAGTTAAAGTACGTTATCAAAAAATAATAAAATAATAACACCAACTACAAGTGTAATTTAAAATGGGTCATATTACTCACTTTACTTTATGATCTCCCTGATATGTAATTTTATATTTTAAAACTTTTATGTAATCTTAAAATAAAAGACTTTGCCTAACTTTTAGAGTTATTCAACTCTAAATGTCAGTCTAGCATAATCAAGCTGATTTTAAGATCCAAGATTGCTGCTCTGCACATACTGCTTAAAAAATAATTCACATGATTGTCATACTTACTACCAGGTTTAGTTCGGTCACAGTTCATTAATTATTAATTAATTAATATTTTTACAGTTCTGCAATCTTTAAAAGCAAGAGTCAACACAGTAAAACAACAGTGTTATTTGAGTAACTGATGACCCGGTTAATCTTTGTTTCAACAACAATAAAATTAGTTGTGGCTAAGTATTTCTGTTAGCTTCTTTTATTCAACTAGTGCTACATATGTGTTGATACTATCAAATTCTAAATAAAGTCAATCTCATATAGGTGTGCCATAAACCAATAGGACGACAAGATTAATGTAGCTATTCCTGTGCAAAATAATTTTTTTAAAGCAGTATCATTTGAAAAATAATGTCTTAATTAGCTGAAGACAAAAGGAGCCCCCTGATTTTAGAGTTACACGTGCATATCAAAAAATTAGTCAAAAAAGTCCAAAGCAAATGCAGACATGGAACTGGGGAGCATAAGCCATTGGTGATGAGTTTTTTAATATCTTAATTCTTTTCTGACTATAGTCTTTATTGCTTTATTTTATATTGTTTTATAACACTTTCTGTTTATGAGTCAATTATTCACAGTTTCAGGAAATGATATTGATTTGTTTTATGCTATTATTCTTTTTAGAGCAAAGCAGATGATGAATCAATGTATGAATGTATGAATTAGGGCAAACCTATATTTACAATGAGTGCATATTTCCCTTTGTTTTCTTGAAAAGATCTTTAAATTAATTATTAATATAGCAGCGGTTGTGCAACTAAGCAATGCTTACACAATTTTTCAGGTCAGCAGATAAGAAAGGGTAAGTCAGTCTTAGAGGAAGACAAGAATAAGAAGTCTGTAGTAATGAACATGAGTAACATCTTATAAAGGGCCCCACACTGTCTACCACACTGTAGGGTTCAATTTCAGATACACACAGCAGCAAACCTGAATTATTTTCCACACAACATCTATATCTTATGAGGATGAAAGCTGTAAACTGTATGCAGTTTTAATGTGCGCTACTAATTTGTTGACTATTACAGAAGAAAAAAAATCAATGTCACAGGTATTTACATTAGATATAATTAGAACTGTCATTGCATGTCTTTAACAAATAATGACAGATTACAAACAATTTTACGTAGCTATCTTTCTGATAGTAAATCTTATTTGCATGAATACATTTTGTAGTTGTCTTGTTCACTTTCTTGATTTAAACTCTTTCTACAGATGAAAACAACATTGTGTGCCACTGACTAAAATGCCCAAAAGTGATACCTGGCCAGGCGGGACTGAATCAGCGACAATGAATGGCATGGACAGTGCTGGTAGCTGCGACAGCGTTGTCAGCGCGAACTCTGGCTTTGTAAGTTTTGCCTCCAAAACCTAAAAATCTTTGTGCTCATTTTTCAAAGCAGCTAGAAATATAAAGACCATAATGCTACATAATGTCTTTGGGGTTTTTTTTAGTGTTTGTTGTTTTGTATTTTAGGTTTATTATCTTTAGGTCATATCATTCATGTTTATATTATGTTTGCTTCATGAGTTCATTTGTGTTTCAGAGTGAAGATAGTCTAGAGCATCTTTCTGCAGAAGAGAAGGCCTGTTTAATGTTTTTGGAGGAGACTATCGAGTCTTTGGATAATGAAGACGATAGTGGACTCTCACATGATGAACCTGAACAACTTCCCACCTCTGGAAACATTTCAACCAAACTGGCTGATCTGGCTCTCTCTCTGGGCAAAAGCAATATCAACAGTGAGTTCATTTTTAGAGCATGTTAGATTATGATTCAGTTTTAACTGAGTCCTCTAACAAAGGAAAGCTTGTATTTTGGGTGTAAAACCTGTATTTGTTTGTGTTCCAGGCTCACAGAAACCAAGTAACCAACCCATCAAGAAAAATGTTGACACCAAACACATGCAGAGCTACCTTGTTCCAACACCTTTTGTTGTGGCGAGCGGCTCTCAGTGTTCTGTTCCCAGTACCAAATCACTCACTCCTGTAGACAAAACAGCATCTCCCGAGTTTCAGTTCAGATCCAAGCACAACAAACCAGCTCCCAGTCACAATGAGAAACGTACTGCTCCCACAGTACCTTCAGAGGTTAATGTGATATCGCGTTCCACGAAACCCAGAGAAAACTCAGCCAAGGCAGCTGAAGGCTCTTTAACAAGAGGACCTCTATCTTATGATGCACTAGTTCATTTGCGGAGAAATGCCTCCCAGAAGAAGACGCCTTTATGTCCAACAGTTGATCACACTATAGACTTGGACAGACAATGTCCACCACCACTGGAAGGTTCAAAATTGGGAAATGTCACAAAATCTGATAAATCCCTCTCAGACATGAACAAGCCCAAGGCAGTACCTCCTGTTGTGCCCCCAAAACCTAAAAAAATACCTGCCAACATATATCCAAAAATTCAAAATGAATCCATAATAGCAGACCTTTCAGAAAGTGTCAAACAAGCAACAAATCCTGAGGTAGTGAGACTGGAAGCTTTGCAGAAGCTCGGCCTCCTAAAAGGACACGAGCATGAGGATGGAGCAAACCCTCTCTCTAAAAAAACTGCAAGAGATCCATCAGACCCAACAAGAAACCCATCGTTCTGTTCCTCTCAAGAGAAAACAGAACCCAAGAACAGGCGTCTGAAGAACAGTGCTAGCGTCCATCAGCCATCCAAGGAAGAACAACAGCCTGTTTTATTATTACATGTTCAATCTCAATCCAGTGAGTTGAAGACAGCTGGTTTGGAGCACTCCGCTAAACAAGACGACTACAAAAACAAGGGAAAGCACCCACAGCACAAATTTTATGGCAAGTCAATGAAAACCACCACCACATCTCAGTCTTCATCCGACACCCCTGTAGACTCAGTGGGTTACACTGCGATGATGGTTCCTGGAGTGGGATCAGATCGAAAAGAGGCGCTCCGAAAACTTGGTCTGCTAAAGAGTTAAACCCTGCATATAGCTTGAGTGTGTCTAACTGAAAGGATTTATGAGTGTTTGAGTATTACATGGGGACTTTGAGCATTCCAACTGTTTACAATGTAAGACTCATTCATAAAGAGAACAACAAAAAACATTCAAAATATGCCTTGCACATTTCAAACCCATTCATTTCTGTATATTTTTCTCAAGATAATGTTATCTAAATCAAAAATAAGTATGTATTATAATATTCAGCTTTATACAGCACAAAATGAGGCAATCAAAAACTAAATCAGCCTAATTGTGAATAAGAAGCATTGCCCTAACTGACAATTATTGATTGTTCACTTTTCACAGATGTGCCTGAAGAAGAGCTTTTGTTTGTTTTTGGGATTTTGTGAAGTATGATTTTGCAGTTGTTCATTAATTACCTGCAAAGTGAATCCCAAATACTTGATTACCAAACAATGTTTTCCCACATGCTTGAGTTACATCGTCTAAGAGAAATTTGAATTGTTCATGTTTGAATGGGACATTCCAATTACTGTTAAAAACCAATAAATATATGTAAATGTTTTAATCCTCTGTGTTTTCCACAAATGCTTATGAAAATAAAGTTTGCACAGAATGTACCGCATCTTGAAAGCCTTGTTTATTGTGCTCATTTCAGAATTACATGTTACATCCAACCAGACCACATAGTTCAGAAAAAGTGAGCAACAGCAGAGCACATTTTGAGTTTTGCAGTGCAGCTACTGAGCTGTTAACAAGGAGACTGTTTGACCTTGTAATTTGATCAACTTACAATAACCTGCAGGCTTTTTTACCTTTTTTCTTTTTTTTTTCTGAAACTGAAGAAGTTCGTTCTGTACTTTCATTACAGAACATCATCTAAACTACTCATCTTACAGGCCACTCAGCCACTCACACAGCCTGCTCAGCTGTTCTTCTGTTATCCGATTATCTTGTGGACAACCCCCATGTGCTGCTGAAGATAATCTGTTTTTTCTGTTTTCCTGATACCCCTCACATGGAACTCTTCTGGCTCAACAGCTTGTGTATTAGCATTGAATAAAGTTTTATTCAATGCCGTCTTTTATGTCTGAACAAAAGTTAGGCATCAAATTTTGAAACTCACACAGCTTTAGTGATATGAGACAATAGATTAAAAAAAACTAGGACTTCTCTATAAAAAAAGTCAAATTTGAGCTCAACGCAGAGTTCAGGAAGGACTACGTTTATCAGTATGGAAAAAGAAGTGGGAATAAAGTGCATCTGCTGCAATGTTAACGCAAGTGATAGCAAAATACTCTCACTGGTCACTTTGTTAGGTGTGTATATGGAAATCCATCAATACCACACATAGTCTGTTTAGGCAAACAGACTATCAGAATGAGAAAAAAAGAATTACAATGACCCAAGAGTTGTGTGGACAAAAATGTCTAGTAGCCTTCCTATCAGCTCGAACCAGTCTGCCCATTTCTCCTCCAACCTCTGATATCAATAGGAATTCAAATATAACAATTATTATAATCAAAGTATGCTGAATAATATCTCTGAACATTTAACCCTGAAGCAGATGAGCATCTGAAGTAGACACTGGTGGTGTGCCACTAGTGTGTCAAAATGGACTAAGCATGCTATAAAAAATACAGTAAATCACAATGTAGCATAAATCCCGTTTAATCACAGTAATTCTGAGTGTGCATTTGCTGAGAGAAAGCAAAGGAGAGATATCTATATCAATGTATCTATACTAGGGCTCAGAGCTATTTCTTAATAGTTTTTGTCTGAACTAAATGGCACAAGTTACACAGTTAAACAAAAATACAGCAAATTAAATACTAAAGCAACTTAACTGAGCAAATCAAACTTTTAAGTAATTGGAGGAAAAAAAAATTGGGATTGTACTTTTACAATTCCAGATAAAAGATGCAAAAAAAAAAGTAGGTTGCTAGCAATAAATATTTTTATTTTATCCCAGTATACTTTTGAGTCAAAATCAAATGTTTATGAGGTCAGCTTGCTGTTTGAAACACCAAAGTCCCTTTATGTCCCTTCATTATGAATGTGAGACTTGCTTTTTCTGCGCTTCGCCTTCCCGTTGGGCACCGAAACTTCCAGAGACTCTAGGCGAAAAGGCCGCGGCAGGACAGGGTCTGATTTGGGAGAGGGGTTCATGTTGGAACCGTTCACAGAATGGTGGCCTGCTGCACCAGTGGAAGAGAATAAGTGAAAGAAAAGGAGAAAAGTGGAAGGAGAAAACAAAAGAAAGTAAAACGGGTAATAGTTATCTCTTGTCCCTTTTTCACATTATGATGTATGTGTTCACTGTAAAGGTAACAATAAATGTTCAACAAAACTTGATTTTCTAAATAAGCTGACATGGTTTAAATACTGTTGTAGCTTCATTACAATGTTCCAAAAAAATAACACTCTGAGCTGTTAAATCATGGACAAACAAAACAAAGGGGCACTCTGCTTAGAAGTGTATTATCCTAACTTAAGCAAGTTAGGATAATACAAAATATGTTCATAATTTTTTTTTTTACACAAAATCATTGTTAGATAAGGAGATTTTGGTCTGCTCCATTCTGCCTATTTTGAGCTCTATTCAGAAAGAGACGGTCTTATGGTCTCTTGTCACTTTAAATCCAAATAAGCGGCTGCTGGCCACGCCCCCAACTCAAAGTTTACACTCTCACATAAAAATGGCTGCAAACAGAAGCACAATTGTAATAATAATAATTGCAAATGCTTATTCTATTTGATGCCTATTGCTCTTTCTATTGAAGTGGTTTTACTATTTTATTGTTGTATCTTTTAATTGAGTTTTGAGAAAGGCTCCTATAAATAAAATGTATTGTTATTATTAAAACCAGCTGACCAAAAATGCTGGTGCTCAGCTTGGGCTGCAGGGTAACAGGGCTGAGATTGTCTGGGGTTGCTAGGTAACGGCACAGTGTCCATGGAATGTGACTCAACAATCTGGAGCTTTTTTGATTTTCCAGATACCAAAAAACATTAACTTACAGCCAAAAAATGGCTGAGTAGATTTTTTAAACATGTGAGCTGTTTTTGGTAGCAGTTGAGACCCAAGTAGAAGGATAAAAACATGCTAAATATGAATTTAGCATAATCGGTTCCTTTAGCATTTAATGTCTGCACTGATGATTGACTCACCATGTCCTTTAACAGCATCACCGCTCAGCAGCTGACTGGCTCTTTTTGACTTAAAGTAGTTGTTGGCAATATTCTCACTGTCTTTGCGATCCAGCAGTTCCTTGTACCTGTCCTCTTCAACCTGTAAATGTAAACATATGTTTGTGTTTTAAAGTTTAATTAACAGTGTGTATTTGATGTCAAAGACGATCTATAAATTCACACACCATAAGCGACTCAGCATGATCAGATCCTGAATCTCTGCGGGATGAAGGATTTGGAGTCACTGCTACAAAAAGCAGAACAAGCAGAAAAATAAATCTTCAACAAATGATGGAGTTCACAATTGGATTTAGTTTAAAAGTGTTTAAAAGTTTCACCATGCCACTGCATCATATTCCTTACCTGAAGGGAGAGTTGTTTTCTGCACCATCACATCTGGCAGCTTCCAGGTGGAACTATCATCATCCCAAACAGCTTCTTTCCTCACGCGGTCCAGGTTGCTGTAGTTGCAGTCTCGGCGCACCAGTGGCACCATGCGCTCCAGCAGGCTGTTCATCAGCTGGCCTTCCCTTTCAAGCCGGCGAATGTTTGCCAAATAATCGTTCCTCTCCAGTTCAAACTCCGATTGCAGGTCACGGATCTCCAGTTTGGCTGCTTTCAACTGTTACAACAAAAGAATTTAATCTTGGCTTAGTCAAAAACAAACAAAAAGAAAAAAAGTATTTATCCAGTATAAGTAACATGTAAACTGTGATATGTAGAATTTTATTTTTGAGACAATAATAAAACAGTAAGAGCTCAATCAGCTCCAGGCTTGATTCCTTTTAAATTTCACAGAAGTTCTTCAAGTTCTGCCCCTGAAGCTACTGCCACCCACCTTACCCTGGACTCTGGACAGTAACTGGCTTTTGGCATGAACTTCTTCCTGGATTGAATTGTACACATTCAATAACACACTGTCACTCTCCTCACTGTCTTCTGACAGTGCGTTGATGAGCTGAGCTTTTCTCTGATCTGCGAACTTCTTCCTCTGCCGATGTCTCTGCTGTAACTCTTTGTTCCTGGCCTGCTCCCCTCCTATTACTTCCTGTTCTAGTTTCTGTAGTCTTGAGAGATAAAGGAAGAAATAAATCATCAGAACAACAGTATATTTAGTGCCTAGCAAAGGTATTAATACCCTTAACCCCATTATTAATATAAGAACCGCAGCAATCAGAGTATTAATTTGGAATGCTATGTAACCAATCAACGCTTGCATATTAGTAAAGTGGAAAAAAGGATACGTGGTTTTAAAGATTTTTAGTTTTCGAGCACACACGCCTTTTTGAGTGCAGTTAAAGTCTAACCTGAGCATTCCCCCACATATCTGCTCTGTCTTTTCATGTTGCAAACTGTAAATGTGATGTCTTCTTGTTTCAAGAATGACTTTTTTTTCTTAACTTTCTTCAATAAAGCCCAGATTTTTCTGTTGATGTTCTCTAACAAACTTCCAACACCTTCACACAACAGCTTTTCTTTTCTCTATTCATATTAAATATAGCTCAAATTTGCAGCACTAATTTACATAGTAAGTGGAGGTCTCCTAAAGGCAAGTAGTTGAACTGGATTATATTCAGGGAATCTAGGTATGCTGAATAAACACTTTCAGGGATTTATTTTATTTTTTTTGGTAAATGATTCTGAAACTTGTACATATCCTATATATTTTTGCGCTTCACACTTTTGCTGTTCTCTGTGCATATATAAAGAGGCCTTGATTAGACAAATATTAATAATTATCAATATAGAACACACAAAATTTTGTAAATAAAGTACAAAATATAAAATTTGAGATAAGCACACATACCTTTCCAGTACATGTTTCTGGTCCAGAGGCTCATTTGATTTGGTATCAGCTGAGTACATGAGCTCATTTCCATCTGGATCTTTTTGAGCGCTGACTGCAGCACAAGACGCATCAGGCTGCTTCAGCAACATGATGACACACAGAAAAGAAACTGGATTTATTGTTATGTGGGGGTTTTTTTATCCCTTTCGGAATTACATCTGGGCTTTTTATCATTCATAGTCACATTAGAATGACCGTACCTTTCCCAGTGAAGTAGTTGTAGAGAAACTGATTTGATCAGTGTTGGGTGTGCTCTCTTTCTCTTCATCTTGAGCTTTACAGCTGGAGCTCACTTATGTTGAAAAAGAGAAAAAGTTATTAAGTTTAAATGTAGCAGAGGCATAGTAAGTCACAAAAGAGGAACATTATCATCCTTCTGTACAGATGTATTATAAAAGGAACATGTAAGAAATGTTCCTTTTACCTTTCATAGGGTCAGAGCTCCCCCTGCTGGCTTTGGCCTTCTTCAGATTAGACAGCTTTGATTCATATAAGCGCTGCAGAGCAATAACGTTTGCCTGCAGCTTTGCTTTGGACTCTTGCTCTGCATTGTACTCGGCCTGCAATTTTGCCAGCTTTTCTTCGTACTCCTGTGGAGACAGTAGAAGAAGAACCATCAATCAACTGGTTGTTGTGTAACAGCTGCTTCAATGTGCATTGATATATCAGTGTGGGAATCGTCTGTTTGCCTCTTTAATCTTTTCCTTTGTTTCATCAGCGTTGGGTGGCAACCTTGAAAGAGCATCTGCAGGCTGACCAGACAGAAAAGCTGTAGAAAAATTTAAAGGAAAAAGTTAATTAAAAACAGACTTTCTCCTACAATTTTCATTTGGATTACTTTTTATTATTATTCAATTTTAAAAACATGAATGCAAAATTTTTAAAAACTGTATAACTTCTTACAGATATGGATATATTTTTTTTGTACACGTAAATGTTTCAGGTCCTTAAACACATTTTAATAGCAAACAAAAATAATCTGTTTTTTCCTGTCACCGCATGGTGGTCGTAGTGTGATGTATGGAGTGGTACAGTCAAAGTCTGGATTAAATCCATTTAAGATAACTTTAAGCAAGATAATTATATTCAAAAGCCCTTAAAGTGGGCTGAAATAAAACAATTCTGCAAGGAAGAGCGGGCCAAATTTCCCCCAAATTTCCTTCAGCTACAACAAATAATTGATAACAGTGATTTGAAATTGTCAACCGCTTTTTCTGTAAGAGGTTAACTTGTCATTTATATATTTAGGTTAATTTTGCTTGATATAAATATTTAATAATCTGAAACATTTAAATTGTAACAAAACAAAAAAAAACTTTACACGGTACGGCAGCTCTGTAATAAGGCTAGCCTTACATTAACTTTACATTAAAGGTCAGAGATACCTAGCTGGCCTGAGATGAGGGCCCGCAACTTCTTGATCTCCTCCTGATACTCTCGCAGCAGAGCATCCTTGGGGTCTTCATTGATTCGAGGTTTGTTCTCGATACTCTTGGCCCGGTTTGCATAGCGCAGAGTGCTGAGGCTCTCCTCATAGTTGTTATCAGCAGGTGAGAGGCAGGCGATCATCAATGTCCGTGTGCTTCCTCCCAGAGAGTCCTGCAGCAGTCTGGTCAGCTTGGAGTCCCGGTAGGGGATGTACTTGGAGCGGCCGACCACCAGGGCAGAGATGACATTGCCCAGAGCTGAGAGGGAGAGATTGATCTTTGTGGCCTCACGGAGTCGCTCTCCAGTGGCACCGGTTTTAGACTGACGCTCACTTCCTGCCAGATCTACAAGGTTAAGTTTGCCTGCTCGTATATGATCTTGACCGGCTGCATCTGAATATTTGGTTGATAAAAAAAAACAAAAAACAAAAAAAAACAGAAAAAGTTATCTGTCTTCAAACAATAAACCAAAATAAAATGAACTAGTGAAGCAACTTTAAAGTCATGCCACAGCATAGAAAAATAAATGTTTAAAAACAGCAAAGTAGGATCAAAATAACACAAATGAGACAGGGCTTAGTCAAAGTCTTTGTATAAATGATTGCATGTTTACCAGTGTTACAGATCTCCAAATGGATGGTGAAGATGGAGTGGGAGCGGGAGGAGTCTTTATTCATCAGCGTACAAGCCACTGCCCGGTTCTTCCAGCCTTGCTCCATGATTCTTTCACATTCTCCTACGCTGTGCACCGTGTGCATGGTGAGGTCCCGCACATACACCCCACGCTCCGGGTGCTCTTTCAGCTAGCCATTCAAACGGCGTAATAAAAACACACACTTGATACAATTCCATCATCCTCTTCAAACACCTTGACCTCTTCAAAGAAACTTCAGTTCATGTTACTATGGCAACATGAGCAGTAAGTGTTGTGCATAGATATCAAGATACAAATAAGCAAATTGGTTATAATTATAAGTACATATAAGTGAATTATAACATCACCAGAATTTTATTTCAGTGATTGTTTTAAAAATTTTATGATTTGATGATTATGACTTAATAATTTGGCAGATTATGGCTTACAAATACAGTAAAAAATAAAAATTTGGGCCTACTGAAAAGTATCCTTATATATTTGGTCCAGGGGATTTTTGAATGAAGTGTTGCGTAGGTGTTTTCATTGCATGGAGGTCATCAGCAAATGAAATGGAATGAGAAATAAATCTAATTTTAAAAAATGCTAAATTGACTTTACTTTATAAAGAGGACTTTGCACCACTACACTACAATAGTTCAATTCTTAATTAGCTGCAGGTAAGATGTTTTAAAATATTGCAATTGGTTCAGGAAACGTTAATATGAAGAACAGATGATGTGGGTAAGATTTAACTTTAACTAGCTTTGCTTCACAATCACAGTGTGGATATTTCAGATGCTTCCGCACTGCATTTTTAGGTGCATTTTTTCCTTCCACTCAACTTTCCAATAACATACTGTATGTGAATACCAATCTTTTAAAACAACCAGCTTCTACAGCAATGGCATTTTTACCCTGCTAGTGGATGGTGTAATTGACTGTCTGCTGGACAATGTCAAGTCAGCAATCTTCCCCGTGACAGCACAGCCATAATAACATGATCACACTTTAGATCACACTTTAGTTGCAGAAATGTCTCTTTTCTTCTTAATGATCTGATAAAATATTTTTTTTATTGTGTGTAAACAATAACCACAACAGGAATAAATGTTTGAAATATATGCACTAATTTGTTAAAACAACAAAGACTAACCTCATGTTTCTGTTTGGTGTTACTTCCCAAAAGGTCTCTTACGTCCTCATTGTAAATCTCCAGGTATGAGGCCCTCACAAGGAATTTTGTATTTTCAGCGCACTATCTTGCACACAAATAGTAAGCACAGTTACCAGTTACTCTTCCTAAGCAAACACAGCTTAGGCAAGTCTGGACAATAACTATAACTAAGTTTGCTCCATACATGCCCAATGCCCCTGTTTGCTGTTTTAGGAAAGACTAAAACAACAAACAAAATCTGAGACATAGCTAAAAAAAAAAAAAAAAAAAAAAGAATTCTCCACCATACCTGAATGCTCTCAAAAATGTGTTCAAAAGCTCGTGGTATTACACCTTTCTGAGTTGCAGGTTCAGACACCCCCTGCATGGTGAAAGATTTTCCACTTCCAGTTTGCCCGTAGGCAAAAATCGTGCCATTGTATCCCTCAGTAACACCCTGCATAAATACATCTGTGTTAAAGGATCCAAACACAGTTGCGACTCTGATGCAATCATGAGGTAAGGGGACTGAGAGTATCAAGTAACAAGCATGTGACCTACATAAGGCTGTTATTCATTATTCACTTATTTATAGCTACTTATAGCTACTTACCTCAATCAAAGGATAGGCAATCTCGTTGTACAGCTGCTCAGTAGTTTGATTAATGTAGTAGGTCCCATCAAAAGTGAACTGTTTGGGTGGCTCATCCACTGTCCCTGGCTTTTTAATAAAGCACTGGCACCGATGGACATCCATGGACAGAACCATCTTACAGCCGAGAGTCTTCTCCCTGTCATCCAGCGGCCTGCACCTCACCACCACCTTAACTGACTCTGAACCCATAGCTAAACATCCACCTCACAGCAGGTGACAATGGGGTTAGAAACAGTTATTGCTAACTGAGGAGAGGAAAAGCTTAGGTATTATGAAAGCCTGGATACTTAATAAAAGTCAGAAGCAACAAGACTCAACGACTAACTGCTAGAATTATATTAACAATTTTCTTCCCGACATAGAGGTTAGCAAATACAGAAGACAGAAATATTTATGCACCTGCTGACCTCGTCAGAAACAGTGTTGGATCCCCTTCTTCTACGTCTCGGGTCTTCCTCTCTTGGTAGCGTTGTAACGTTACCTAGCAACCTTAAAGGCCCAATCCGAGTCAAAGCGGCCGAAACTGGCGGCCATCTTGGAAAGGGAGAAAAAGAAAGGATACTTTTGCATCCAAAAAGTATTTTATTTAAATTAATAAAAAAAAATTAATTTATGGATAAAACACTCTATTCATTTATTTAATATATTTTATTTGCCCAGTTGTTTTTGTTCAGTCGCAGAAGCATTTCAGAATCTGAGCTGCCTGCTACGTCACTGATTGGTTGGGTAGCGGAAATACTGTCAGTTGGTCAGTTGTAACGTTGTAGCTCTGAAAAAGAAGAAACTTTATAACGGTTTTCTGTCCGTCTGCTTCTGAAGAGAACAAGTCCAAAAGAAAATACACGCAGCGTGGGGCAAATAAAGTTGATTTTTGCCTAGATTTCTTTTTAAGACAAAAGTGAAGGTCAGCTATTTGTTGGTTGTTTTTGGTGTCATCATGTGTGGTACAAATTTCAGAAACCCTACATGTAAAATAATAAATAAATTTGACCTATGTAAGTTTTATTTACATGAGAAATATCACATTAAGAAAAACCATCTGGGGTAATTCAAGAACATTTGAGAAGCTGTTTAGTACCAAGCATATTAATCACGAAAATAATTTCCACCAGTTTCTTGGGATATTGCCATAACTGATATTGGCTGATATTCCAAACTTTGCAGCAATTGGAGAAAGTGAATCACTTAGCTGAAATATTTTTTTTGGGGGGAGGGGTTGTTTTTGGTTGATCAAGTTAATCACTGCATAACAGATTTGTCCAACTAAAGACAAAAAACATGAACATAGTTGCATGAATAAAAATGAACCATGAGCTTTTTTTTTGGTCAAATATTGAAAAAAGAAAATGCAACGTTGAATTATAATCCAATGTTGAATAAAATTTTACATTTAATTCATGTAATTCAAGGCTAAAATGGAGCCATAAATGATAGGACACATATTTTACTGAGATGTGGACTAAAAAGAGAGTCCATTATTTATTGTGAAATGGAGATAAAAAAAAAAAATGTATGCTGACTGGTCATTGAAATAACTAATCAGAAATTATGGACTAGAAATCTTTCACCACCATAGACAATCTTGATGTGCTCTACACTTTGTTACATTAAACTGCACACAATATGATGGACTGGAAATAAAGTGCAACATCATATACAATCTCTTAAAGACAGAGTAATATGTGGACAAGATAAGGACAATCAGAGTAAAACATGGTTATGTGCTGAGGTAACATCTTTTGAAGACTTTGGAGGGGGTGGAGGGGCTTAAGGAAAAGGTAAGACCCAGCCATAAAATCCACACTTGAAAGGGGTATATCTAAAAACATTTAAACGTCAAATGCCTTACAGGCATGTAAAAAAATGTTTACTTTACATAAAAGCTGCAAGCACTCAACATTACCTCTGACAAATAAGCTGCCCTGATGGAATCTGGCGCATACAAAAGCATAGACATGTGCCAACACTGATAATAGGTGCACTGTGTTTTAGAGAGTGAATCATATCCAATATACCATGTGAAAATGCTAATAAAAAATAAATAAAAAATGTGCAAAAGAAATAGATGCTCTCATTTTGAATCATCTCATCTTGGCAGCTAATTCCTCAGGGTTTATTGCCTTTCGCTTTTAGTGAGAACTTTTAACTCTGGCTTTGGTTGAGTTTTTGTATGGTTTTGCAGCTTGTTGTGTGTTGGTATTTTCTTCCCACTCATAACAGTGGTTCACACGTGCACAGCACAGTTGACAAGGCAGCTCATCCTGGGTCACTGAGTAGTATTCAATGAGTTCACCAAGGGAATGAAATTCTCTCCTGCATTTCTGTCACCAAGAAAAACAAAAATCACAATTAAAATTAGACAGTGTAGTTTTTCAGATTTATTTTAAACATTTGACAATTTTTTGCATGAAAAGAGAAATTCTTATTTTCCTTTTTATGCTAAAAGCTTGCAACATTGTACGCAGGATCCTTTAGTAGTCTACAAGAGCAGCAGATCTGACGAAGCCTCTCAGCGTTTTTGAATTGGAGTCTCCAAATACAAAGTTGCTCATACTTGTAGATTGTCTTCTTCATTTATGAGCCATCTTTCATTGCTCCAGAGCAGTCCAATAACAGAACTACCCTTTCTTTTTATCATATTGTGCAGCTTTTTTCAATCAATAGCAAAACTCTATAGGGGATAAAATCCTTTTTCATGGCACTGTACTTGGCACTGCAATTGTATACATTTATCAATAGTTTAGCACTGCATAACTGTGTACTTTTTATTGGCAAACAAGTGTAGTGACCATGTGTTATGCTGATTACCTCCAACATGAACTTCCCTTTACGAGTGTTTTCTATAAGGTGGGTGGTCAGGCCGGAGGGGAAGCGAACGATAAGGGAACCACTTTTAGGTTTTTTAGGATGAGGGCACAGAAGGTATGATCCCATGACATCATCTGCAAGGAGGGAGTAGCTGCTGTCACTGCAACCGCAGAAAAAACCCCACTGACGAAACCCACCAACATAAAGAAATCTGTGAAAACAAGATACTTAAAGAACTTTGATATACTTACGTTGCGAGACCACCCCAACTCCACACAGCCTGAGCCAATGCTTCCTCTGTTTCGGCTAAACTTGGAGCCCGGGATCTCCTTAAGTTGTCTTGACCCTTTTCTGCTTCAAATATAAGAAGAAAATGTGTAATCAATTTGAATTTCCCTTTTATCCCAAGGGAGGGAAAAGAAAGACACTCCATGGGAATTGTTAGTGTTGGAAGGCAGCCAGTGTGAGTCCATTCTTAATAGTAACATTTGTGAATGTAAACCAAACCGTGACAAACTCTGAAGAAATGTTTAAGCCATGTGTGAGCTCATCATCCACACCACAACAGTGAGTAACAGCCCTGCACATAACACCAAACAGTCTGCTTTACCTAATCATTTCTTTGACTCTTGATAGCACTCTGTGAACTCTTGGCCCACCTTGTGACACATTTAGCTGCTCGTGAACGCTGCGCTGCTTGAGTGGTGTGAAAGTGAAGGAGCGATAAGCTCCAGAATGTAGTCCTTTAGCGCGGATGACTTTCTTCCGCGTCAGTGAGGGAGAGGAGGAGGAAAAAACATCATCTTGGCTGTCAGGAAGGTCATTGGACGACTTCTTAGATTTCTAAATTAAAAACAAACCAAAAAAAGTCATCTAGTGCATGTGGTTAAAATTGTAGACACCTAAAACAGGATGTAATTTGTTGTTTTAACCTTGTGGGTTGTATATAACCAAGCTTTATTTAATTAAAAGTAAATAAAATTTCAAGCAAATTTAGATCTTTGGAAACAATGTGTCAAACAATGCACAAATCTATCAAAAGATAAATTCTGAAACAACCGTTTCAGAATTTAATTAAATGTTTAGTAGATGGAAAGATGAAAGAGTTGAGGTTCCAAACCTTTGTGCTTAACCACAGTCCTCGAAAAGGAGCTCTTCTAAAGGAAACTAGGGCACTGACGCTAAGAGGGAAGCCGTGGTTGAGTAGCGAGGGATTACGCTGAGGCAATGACCCATTGGAGCTTTCTTGTGCTTCTTCTGGATGTTTCTCCAAATAAAACAATTGGAAACATCGGCAGAGCAGCAAATTCAAGAACTGGGCCTGTGAGAAATAAAATTTTAAAAATTGGTTCTCTAGCATATAACTTGTAAATAGATTTCAACACTATTTTGCAGAATTTCTAAACTCCTGAAATTAACCTGGAGGGAGGATGGGGAGAAAGTAGTTTTATGTAAAGCTATGAACAGGACTTTTGACGCATCTAAAGAAAGTACAAGAAGTTAATTCTAGTTAGCAGACAGCGCATGAGTTTAATTTGCACTCCAATTTTGTTCTGTCAGCAATATTATTGAAGGCAATATGAGTTCAATATTATTGAACTCATGAGTTAGTCTGATACAGTTTCAGGAGCCAAATGTAGCAATGTGATTTCATATAATGAAATGTGATTTCATATAATGCAGAAAGAAACTGCACAACCCAAAATTATATTAATCACCTGGTTCTTCAATAAATCACTTTATATTGCCACAATAAAGCTATTAACATATCTTGATATATTGCCATGCTAATATCTAAACAATTTCTGCTCATTTTGCCAAGAAGGTTAACAGGATACTTTTTTGGTGTTTTGATGCCAAACCGATCTTAAAAAAAACATTTATTTTAGTCAAACCAATTTATGTACACATTTTTGCAAGAGGAGTGCACGATCTGGAAGAAACTAACAGACTACAAAATAATACAGCAACTTTTTCTATAATGCTCAGTGCTGCTGTTATTTTTTGGCTTCAAACTGAAGCAAAGCTTCCAAAGAGGCAGAAGTGGTCTTGGAACTTTATTTTTAAGATTCTTGTCTTGATTATCGTTTTCACTCTGGAATAAAAGTACTGATTGTAATCCTAAAATATTGACTTTTCCATCCTTAAACCAATTTGTTACTAATATGGCAGAACATTCAGGGTCATTAACCATTTAGATGATGTCCTGAGATGTTATTTTTTTCATCATTTGATTCATTTTGTGAAGTGCACACAATGCCGACACACATGTGCATCACATTTGGCATGGTTCACTCAGTCTTTCAAACTTCCCTCTTTTTCAAATATTTCAATTTTAGATTTGTTATACCACAGGCAATGTCTCCAAATTTGTAAACTCTTACCTGGCTCTTTATAATTTGTTTTTTATTACTGGTTTCTTCCTCTCTGAGTGATGTTTTAGTCAGTGTTGCTACCCAACTTATGTGACTGCAGCACTTTCCCTAAAACACAAACATCTCTATAATACAGAACCCATCTCCTCCCTAAATGAAAGACATCATACCATTGGATAAAACCATTGTTTATACTTGGATAAACTGTTTGAAAGGATCAATGTAAATCATCTGGAATTTGCACCCAAGGATGAACCAGACTTTGTGGAGATCCACAGTTATCTTCCTGATATCTTGTCTAATTTCTCTATGATCTCACACCAGGAAAAATGGTGTTTGAGACATTGTCTTAAAATACATCCAAAGGTGTTGCTCCAATTTACTCAAATGTTGTGGACTGAATTCCAGGAGCTTACAAAGCCATAATCAAGTACAAGGCTTTCCCAGAATGTTTAGCAGCATAGTAAGCTAACTGTATATAAACTCTCAAATAGTTTTGTTAATCCTAGCTGACCTAAAATGGTATAATTAAGGCTGGTTATGTGAAAAGGGGAAGAGAAAAAGGCTGTGTATGTTTTCATACAGTGTGCATAAATATCTGGTTTCAACTGTATGTCCATTCTTTCTAAATATCAAATTTTGCACGTTTTTTTTTAAGATCCTTCTCATTTTGAAATAAAATCTTTTCTTTTCCTTTTTTATAAACAAACTTCTCTCAAATGTAGCCTTTTTGTTAAAATAACTGATCCTCAGATGTTTTCCCTTCAGGGCAACATAATGTTCTTTCCAAAATTACAGTTTATGCCTCTGCGTAATCATTCTCTATGTAAAAGAACATTATCATAGGTTATCATATGACATGCACATTGTTAGTCTACATGCTCCATCTCATGTTAGTCACAGAACCTGATTTTTCCCCAAAATGACTTGAGTGTCCTGTTGGGATCAAATACATTTGTTTGTGATTTCTAGTTTTCTTTGTTTGTTATTCAAAAGAAGAAAAATTGAGTTTAAATGTGATCATTTCTGTTATAAAAGTACCCAAAACACATTTACACAATTTTTCAGTCAGAAAATTAACAGAGCAACATTTTATTATCCGACTTTGAAGAGATTCCTTACCGCTCGGGCATGTCTTGCCTTAAAGACATGGCAGTAAAGTTGGGCATAGGTGCTGCCTGGGTTATGGGAGACGAAGGCAAACTGGGCATCAATTGGGCGGGCGGTGGACAGAGAGACTCTTCTCAAAGCATGAGCCATTAGGAGGGTCTTTGGACCAGGAAGACATCAAAGAGTCAGACAAACAGAAACATAAATGTCATTTGTTTGAAATCACATTTGAAACAATGCAGGTTGTGATAGTTATGCAATAAAATCAAGTCAAGACTTATTTAAAAAATCATCTGTGATTGAAAGACGTTGAAGCAGGTTGTTATACTGGATGTTTTTAACAACAAAAAAAATACACTTGCCATTTCATCCTCATCATAGATTTTCACCCCTTTGAGTGAAAACTTCAAGGTTACAGGCCTGTTTTTCTTGGAAGCCTGGTTGTCAACAAACTTTGCGTTAGATTTTTTTTTTTTTTTACAACTATGATTGAAATATCAGCAAAGGACTCACCTTTAAGTACTTCAGCTGTGTGTGCAGCTGCTTTATTTGATCATCCAAGCAGCAGTCATCCACAAGAAACGACCCAACATACTTTCCCAGAGAAAAGACAAGTTTAAGAAAACCTACAGTTGTACTTCAATATACAGGTGATGAGTGTTCGTACCTCTGCTGATCGGGTCACTGTGCCATCGTCTGTAGTTTGTGTCTCTTCCATGCTGCCTGTTTTATCCAGCAACAACAACCTCACCTAGAAAAACAGTTCAAAAGGATGTTAAATGCTTCTTCACTCCGCCTTCTTTTGCACAATTTTAATCACTGCAGATTTTTTTTATTTTTTTTTTTCCTCTTTCATTTATGTTTTGTTTGTTATTACTGTCCAAGTCCATCTCAAAATGTCCAGGAAAAACACAAGAATGCGGCGTGTAAACTTGTGCAATTTCCGTTCAGTTTACTGAAAGGTCTCGACTTGAATTTCAGCCCGCTAGGTCTCCAAAAAAAAAAAAAAGACGAAAAGAAAAAACTTTAAATCACAGATACTTACGTTTCTGAGTCGGAACCTCAATGTCACTCTTCGTCTTCTATGTGCCTGCTTGTGACAGCAGGCACACCGAGGTCCGCTTTACCTTTACCTGCTGCTCGGCGGCTCAGGTGCGCAGTTAGTCCGAGGCGTGGCTGTGAGGAGGGAGGTGAAAATGGACCTCTCTCTCTCTCTCTCTCTCTCTCTCTCTATCAAGATATGGAAGACGGCGGAAGACGACAGCTTGAGTCAAACCCCCGCCCTCCAGCTGTTTCTTCCCAGAAATTCTTTCCCAGGCAGCTCCTCACACATTCCTGCTTCTTGCTCAACACGAAACTCAGGAGTTCAATGAAAACATTCAGGCAAGTCCTCCTCAAAAGTTCTGCCCTGATGGGTTTTGGCTAAATTACCCAAAGCTCAAAACAAACCAAACACCGAAACTACTAGCAAAGCAAATGAACAATGACCAAAGCTCTTCATGTTGTTGTAGTATGAGACTTATATTGTTTTTTTGTTTGTTTGTTTTTTACGTTGACATTAGCCTAAATTCTAAAGAACAGGAGCGCACCCAAGTGGCAAAAGTCATATAGAGTCATAATGTTCTGGCTTCTGTATATTTGTGGCATTTCAGGTGCATCTCTAAAAAAATTGATTATCATCGAAACAGTAACTATTTTTGCAGTTATTTTAAAAAGCATAATCATAGACAGACATATTTCAAGTACTTATTTGAGTTAAATACATTATTATGGCTCACAGTCAGGATCGCAGCTTCTGAGGTACATGCGGACACATTATAGGCAATCAATCACCTCATTTACACATGCTGTTAAACACAGACAATGCCGACTGGTAATCATCTTTACGCCATTGATTCGGTGTAGTGTCACTCATCTTCTTTGCTTTTTAAAATTCCGCGGCAGACAGATTTTCTGGTTTTGGACTTAATGAAACGCAGTGGACCACAGCCAGCAGAAGACTTTGCTGCCCAATAATCATTAACTGTGGAAACCTGGACCCTGCCTCTCCAGTTTTCCTCGTTTTAATAATGAAATGCAAATTTGACCCTTATCTGAAAACAGGACTTTGAACCACTGTTTAACAGTTGAGTCATTGTCTCCTCAGTATAGGGTTAGGGTTAGATGTAACTATTAAATGGGTTTGTTCCCAATCCTCTTAATAGTCACCTGCTACACCTTTTTCTTTAGCAGTTTTCCTTCCATGAAGATGTTTGGGTGCAGCTAAACAGTTTCTTTATAAGTTTCTGTGGTTTACCCCATAGAGGGTGTCGCTCACTATATGCTTTATTAGTCTTATGTAAACAAATAATCAAAATTAACAGGAATAAATAGAATTTATCACCATTTCTAATGAATGAAGACATCTATATAAATGAGTTTTCATTTTCAAATTAAAGATAATCTTAAAATGGTACACCAAGATCCAATTTCTGATACAAAGCAATTTATTTTATAATTATTACATTACATGAATGATGCCAGAATGGGTTCTTCAATTTTTTCCCCCTCGACTTGTATGAAGATATTTGATATAAAATTTGATATTTGGTATGAAATATGCAAATCACAAACACTCCATGTTTGTGATTTGCATATTTGATTTAGCTTAGGTTTTTATGTCAGATTCCCTTCCTGACAATCCTCTACATTTATCCAAACCTGAAGTGATTCCAGGCACAAGGAATTGCTTGAACTGGTAGTTTGCCTTTGAAAACTGTTTTGATTATGTGCAGGTCAATCAATACACTGGACTGAAGTCACCCAATGTTGGACTGTTTTACTCATTTAAAATGATTAATAATAATAATAAAACTAGTTTGCCTTGAACTAAATTTGGACATTGGAGATTTTGAAATAGTTTATGATCGAATGAATAATAAAATTTCTTTCTACTGCTAAAAGAAAGAAATGTCTTTAGAATAATGTGCTAAAGTTACATTATTCATGTGTGGCTTATTGCACTTAAGGGAAATATTACGTTGAATGCAAGGTTCAAGTAAAAAAATAAATAAAGTGAAATAAGCAAGATTCAGCAAAAATCATGGAAATAACGGTTACAATCTGAAAATGTGGGTCACAAATCTGGAGACAGATTATCTTTTCTGCTCAAAGATACCCAGAGAGCAAATCAGATCCAAGCAGCTTACAAAAAGAACCAAACAGATTACAAATATAGCCATTTTATTAATGACTTGGAAAAAAAGCATAACACAGGGAATACATGCATGCAGGGTATGTGTGAGCTGGTATCCTCCATTTCTTACAACCCAAATTTATTATAATTTGGAACTAAATAACAGCTGTGAAGCTATTAAAACCAATGTATATACTTGATTACATACAGACATATTTCATTTGGGATTTCAATATTAAGTGTTTTTTTTTTCCTCATTTAAATCAACAGGGCAGCTGGTTGAACATGAAACGTTCCCAAAAATATAAAGATTACGAATATGGATAAGATTTCAGACTCCAATCCTGTACTGGCCACACTGTGCAGGATTGGAGTGTTAAGACACTGGACAACAGTCTAAATGTCTCTCTTTTATAGAGCAGCAACACTGACAGTCTAAGGTCTTTAACCTCTTAATAATAATAATAATAATTACAAAAATAAATCCGACACTTCCGCCTTCGAAAGAACACTGAACTCTCTTTTGTTGGGATTAGGAATGTGAGCCACCAGCACTGAGTGGATGAACACATACAAACAGAAGTCAAGACATGGTTCTAGTTACAGTATGGTGAATTTTGCTAGGCTTTCCCAAGCTGGCAGCTTTAACGGCAAGACTAACCAAGCTGTTCTACACATCATGAATGAAAAAAAGTACTTCAACACACCCTCAATGCACGGCTAACGTAACTGTTAAGATAATGTTCTTACTCTACAGTAAAAAACAAAACAAAATGAACGTTAAAACTACAGCCCTCTAAAACTGAGAAAACAATGGTAAAAATAGAGAGAGCATTGAAACAAAGCTGCAGACTGTTCAGCACAGCCCAGTTTCTGGAAGGCGCTCATGGGTTTCAGTATCTTCCTCTCTTGGATTTTCGAGCTGACTGTTTGCTGCTTTTCGGGTTTTTTTGGAGGGCAACCTTCTCAGGAGGCGATGGTTGTGCCTTTTTTTTGGACCCACCTCTGGCCGCCTGCTTTTTGGGCGCGGGCTCTTTGGGGGACGACTCTTCAACTTTGGATCGCTTTGATCCGCTTTTTGTCGTCTCCTTTAGAACTTTCGGCTCCTCGGGGTAGGACTCCTCGGCTTTTATCCGCCTGGAACCACTTTTTGCCGTCACCTTTTCAACTTTGGGCTCGTCCGGGGACGACTCTCTGGATGGGGGTTTTCTGGAGCCTTTTTTGCTTAGCTTTTTAACAGCTGGTGTTTTAGACTTTCTTGAAGGAGCCCCTTTCTTCACAGGTGTTGCTTTAGGCGTTGATACAGTTTCCTTTTTAGATGGGTTCCTTCCCGATCTCACAGTTTTCTTGGCAGGCGACTTCTTTGCAAGTGCTCGACCTTTACCTCCAGTCTTCGACTTACTGACGATGCGGGGTTTCTTGGTTGGCGGAGGGCGCCGAGCCTTAGGTGGAGGCCTCTTGATAGGTTTCCTAAGAGTGATTTCAAGAGTTAGATGCTACAACAAAAAAGTGTAAGCTTACTATGAAAAAAATAAAAATAAAATAAAAAAGTTCTGGCTTACCTCTTACGAACTGGAGCCTCATCTTCCGACTCTTCTTCCTCAGATTCCTCTTCCTCCTCCTCCTCCTCATCTTCTTCGTCTGAAGAATCTGTAAGCCGCTTCCGCTTGACTGTTTTTTCTGGAACATCTTTAAACTTGTCTGGATACAGGGTGGTAGGGCTATGACGATAACAAAAAAAACAAAACAAAACTATGCCTCAGTACATGTTAATATAATTGATTATTTTAGATTTTTTAAATTGTGGTTTACCTTGGATAAAATGGAAACGAGAGCTGATAAGTCCCTGTGAAACCGTGACCAGTTATCTGCTCCATCCAGCCCAGAACTTTACACTTGGTTAGAGTCCTCCTCAAATTGGCCACTGAAGAAGAGAGTTCCCATTTTAGTGATAACATGTCTGTTTAGGTTGTTTTAAAATTTATTTTTAAGGTGACCTATAATTATACTTCCAAGAATAAAATGAGCCGTTTCAGGGCCTCTTGTCACTTTATGTCTAAATAAGCTGCTGCTGGCCACACCACCATACTCACTGTTTACACCTGCATGCAAAAATGGCTGCTAACAGTTGCGTAATTATACAGCCGTACATCTTTGAAAAGTAGAAGTAGAGTCTTCTGCACAACCAATAATGCAGCAAGAATGGAATGGTAAGTCAACAAATAAAGCACTCGTCTTTTTCAGCACATACAGAAAAAAAACCAGATGACCAAACGTCCTGGAGCTCAGCTTAGGTTGCTAAGTAATGGGCAGGGCTTTGCTCAGGCTGCTTGGCAACAGGCTGTACTTCACCTGTTAATTAGTAATGTTACATTCCAAAGGTTTTTGAAACCGCAAATTTTTCAGACACCATAAAACAAAAAACAGCTGGGTGTTTTTGTTTTTTTTAAAACACTGTTTTCAGAAGCAGCGGAAACCCAAATGGAAGTATAAAATCGTGCGAAATGTGAATTTCACATAATAGGCTGCCTTTAAGTTCCAACCAAAACTGGAATTAAGTTTATTGTACACTAAAGCAAGAGTTTGTGTGACACAATGTAATTATATATATATATATAAATATATATATATATATATATAAAAAAAGGAAAACGAAAAGGAGTGAATACTTTTAAGTCTCACAATGCTCACTTTAAAATGGATTTCTTCAGATTAAAACTGGCTCTGCATGTTTTGAGGCTGATCAGTCAACCAGCACCTGTACACATGCCTGAACATGCGGAGACTTTATGAAGCAGTGGTCTTCCTGGAATGCATGAAGAAATCCAACAGCAACCAGCACAAAGATGCTCTTTGGTTGATATAATCCTGATGTTGAACCTTTATTGGAGATGCATGTTTGGTTTAAGTCCACCCTCATCTATGCAGGGATTTACTCTAAGAATCCTTTCGGTTTAGTATCCACACCAACAATGAAAATATTTAAGCATGTAATCCTTTTTAAGTAAGGCCAGCTGAGAACTGTGAACATGGACAGACAGGAACTTACCCAACAGGTTCTCCTTGACGTCCTTGTTGGAGTCTACGAGATATTTGCGCAGGGATGTAGTGCTGCAGGTTTTAGGCTCATTCATAGCTGTGATCGCAACCGTGATAGCATCTTCCAACGTGCTCCCTTTCAGCTGAGACTCTTTGGCAGCTCGCTTCAGCTGGGACAGAAACAACACAGGAGACATGAACAAATGTAACTTTGACAACATTTGCATAATAGAACAGCAACAGTAAAAAAAAAAAAGTATATGAAAAATAATCAGTGTTATGTTTTTTTCAATAAATAGCTTCCTTTGGAAAATGCTAACATGGTGAGATTAGAGGAGTATTTGGAGATTTACCTGGAAGGTTCCTCTCGCTCCTGTCCCTGTGATTTGCTCCAGGTGTCCTTTCTCCACCGCCTTTACCAGGGCCGTCTTCAGTAGATCAGGCCTTAGATAAAAATAAGGCTATCAACTCAACTCATCTCAAAGGACAATTCCCATCTCCCCAATTATTCCATTAGCTGTAATGGTGCGATTTATGAGGATTTGGTTCATCAAGAGTCGATATACTGAATCAATTATAGGAACAGCCTGATTTACGCAACGTATGACAATATTTAGGTCTTTCGTGGGCAAAGATGGAAAAATAGCAGAGTAATAATGTTACCCTACAACAAGTAAGACATGTTTATGTTTCAAAGATATTCAGGAGTTTTGGAGCAAGGATGCACTGATGTTGACAGCCAAAATGAATGTTGATGTTATGGCCACTAACTGATATTTCCAAATATTGCATACATTTCAACACATTGGGGGGAAAAAAATAAATCTCCAGACTAACATGACTAATCTTGGACCCTCCAGAAACACATGGCAAAAAGATAGAAATAAATATAACTTGTTAATTTTGGCCCAGTTTTATTTAATCAGACGGATTACAAAAAAGAGAAAGAACCAACATCTGCTGATACCAATGTTGATGTCAATATAGTGTGCATCCCTAAACTAAAGTTTGCAGGACAATGTCTGCACAATCAGAGTTGGAGATCCCTCTAAGAATCATTTACCAATCTTAATTTTCTCTTAAAAGGAGATTTGTAATAATTGTCACATGTGGCTTATACTGGACAATGTGGAAAACAAAGGTTAAGGAGAGTTGAGCACCCTGAGGGATCCCTGTCACACCTGTTTTCAATGTTGAGGCTGGGGAAGTGCTGCTCCAGATACTTCTTGATCAGATTGTAAGAGGCCTCTTTGGGCTCACAGAGCCGAGTGATGATGAGAGGAAGGGCGTCTCCCAGAGCCTCCTGCTTCGGAACGCCTTTCTAGAAACATTGCAAGACACACCAGAATTAGATCTGAGCGCAGGTCAGTGCAAGACGAGACCATACATTATGTGCTGACAAGAAGTTGACAAGTCAATTTTGAGTAACTAAGCCACACTAACATTTTCTTTCCTCTTCACAAATTAAAAATGTTTCATAAATTGTGTTTTAAAGACTCTGCAATCAATACCCAGCTTTGACCAGCCACCATTTTGTTGACTAATTAATATTACATGTGATCAGCGTAACTACAGGATATAAGGCTTAAAGAAATTATCGGTAAACCAAAACTGTATAACAGTAACTGGATAATACTTTACAAAAGACATATCAAATTGTGGAACAATATATCAACAGTTTTAATTTTATGAGATCTCATGCCATAAAATTGAGATGTGGCCCTTTAAACTTTAAATGTATTTTTTCAAATCAGGAAAGCACCATAAGAGTTACTGAGTCACACCGACATTCTGCTGTAATACTTAAAGCTTCTTGTTATCTGCTGCCACATTGAAGTTTTAAGGTAACCTGAGCTTGGACCAGAGTGTGGGAACTTTTCATTCCAACAGCTAAATATAAACATGAACAAATCTGACTTTAATGTGGACTCAATACAGGCAAAAAAAATGTTTTGAGAACTTGTGGGACAGCACACAGTTTATTCCAGGAAACAGTCCAGCTTAAAAAGGTTGTAAGGAGGTTTCTATGGTAACACACCTTAGATTGGGGAGGCACTTTTCCAATGGCGAAGGTTCCTGAAAGGCCTTTACCCTTCAGCTGTGAGACAGGAAAAACACAAATGAGGATTTATTCATAAGCCTGTGACAGTTAGCCCAAGGTCGACCACAATAGAATTAAAAATGAACATTTGCTACAAATTAGAGGCTTAATCTTCTAGATAAGTGAAGACTGTAAGGTTGGACAGAAAGTGTACACATAATTGTATTGAACATCTATAAAGTATTGTAGTATTGGCACCCCTATCACATAAAACAAGGGTGCAACCAAAAATAAATAAATAAGTCTAGCGCTAGCTGGAGAAATGAGTCGTGTTCTTTTGCCAAAGACAAAAGAGAAAGTCTAAAAACAAACATCTTAAGCCACTCCATTTTTGTTTATATTTCATGAAGAAGTTGTGATCAGCGTCTTCTTCAAATGTTTTTATTTTGTTTCCTTTAATAGTTCTTGGTGCAGTGTAAAAAAAACACCTTCAACATAAGCTTTTCCAGACTTTATTTTTAATGCTTCTTTTTGAGATAATTTCCTCATAAAAGTAGGTTCCATTGCAGTGCTTTGATTTTACAGATCTGGCAGATATTAAGACTGAAATGTGACAAGTGAAACTAAACTAAAGGTTTACTCATGATTTGATATGGAGGGTACTGGGGGAAATTACCGTAATTTCCGGACTATAGAGCGCACCTGATTATAAGCCGCACCCCGCATATTTTAGAGGAAAAAACCATTTTGTACATACATAAGCCGCACCTGTGTATAAGCTGCATGTGCATACATACAGACGGTACACAGAAAGAGTTTTCAAAGTTTTAATAATATACCTTAGCTTTTCTTTCCAAACAGTTCCTGTGACGCGGCAGTAACACAGCAGCAATAGGCTCTTTGCACATAAAGCTCTGACAACAACCGCACGCTTTCAGTTACCGTGACGGCTAGAAAAGACAAAGTCGTAT
>CAEGAG010054274.1:0-34909 GCA_903067065.1 Brachyrhaphis terrabensis
AGTTGTATATCTAGTTATTGTACATCTATTTAATTGCTTAGGATAATTTTAGTTAGACTGTGCCTCTTATTGTTACTTAATGTTAGTAATGCCCTGTCTTGTATCACCGTGAGAGGGCGAGAAACGTCATTTCGATTCCCTTGTATGTCTGGACATGTAAGAGGAATTGACAATAAAGTTGAAAGTTGAAGTTGAAGTTGATTTTCGTAACAATACAAGTACACCCACTGAAAGACGACTGGTGTGGGACTCGCAAAAAGTTTCATGTTTGGCTTCAGATGAATAGGATGACCAAAGTCAAAAACAAATAATGTAACATAAAGTTCATCCAAGTCAACAAAATATGCAACATTTTATTGCATTAACTGGTTTAAATGGTTCATAAATGGTGGCCATCTTAAAATTCAAGTTGATAATGGTAAGCATAGACATTTTTATCTAGCATCCACACTTAAAAGAAGCTTACAGTAATATTCTGCACTATAAAGCACGTTTTTGTTTTAAGGAGTCTCTATCAGCGTTTCTCCGGCTGTGCAGGTTTATTAAATTCTTGAGAAGATGGAAAAGAATTCAGCAAAGCCTAATAAAGTTTGATTGATTTATTTTGCTTTGTACTTCCAGACGGGCAGATGGTTGATGTCGGTTTGGGTCAAAAGATGCATCTTTTGTGCAAAGGACGAGGAAAACCAGCCGGTAATAAATTGTCTCATATATCATTCTCTGTGTTGATTGATTGGTTAGTTTAACTGAACGCTAACTAGTCTTGTTCTTATTAGTTATACTGGATGCACCAACAGGAATGTCCTCAGACGTCTGGGTTCATGTGCAGGAGAAACTTTCCTCCCTGACAAAGGTGACAAATCGTCATGTTTACAATGTATATAAAGAAAACAAAAAAACAAGTAAATTATACACAACACTCAGAAAAAAAGGATTCACAGGGTAGAAGCTAGCGCTGAGCTAAAGCGGTGATCTCTTTGCTCTTGTGGCCATGTTGTTTGCTGCTGTCAGGGTCATGCAGAGTCGGTCCTCGCAGTCGCTCTGTCAGTTCCTTTTTGCTCAGCAACACTCAGCTCGGCAGCGCTCAGGCTGACAGCCTGCCCCATGTTGTTTGTCTGAAACTGTGACCCAAATTAGGTCACTTGCTTGTTGGGAGGAGTGTAGTTACACAGAAACAACTAAAGTAAAACAGCAGTGAGACGCAGAGCAGCACTGGCCACTGTGTCAAGATCATTACAGAGCATCTTGGTTGTTAAGGAAAATTACTGTTGGGAGCGTCTCGTACATTCAAACCAAACAAAACTTTCAGGGTTGGTCCTGTTTGTTTGTTCCATCAGGTTTGTACATATGACAGGATGGGACTGGGGTTCAGCAAGCGGCTCATGCAGAACGAAACGACCGGGACGGAGAAAGTCTGGGGGGCATCCACAACCGGACGGTGAGTACGTTATGTCCAGTTGCCAATGGTTCCCCAGGTGAAGTCGGAATGTTCTCAGGAACATTACCGTTTGATTTCATCTAATTTGGACCGTTCGGGTCAGATGGGACATAAATGGTTGTTCCTGTTGGACAGATAAATATTTCAGATAATCAAACTCATTTTAATGTCGAAATGTCTCCCCCAACGAACATTGGGCGAGAGATGAAAAAGTCACAAATGAGGGGGGAAAAAAAAACATGCATTAGTGGTGAATTTTCCCTGGAGTGGCCAGCCTACTAATATTACTCCATAAAGGCATTGACAACTCATCTAGAAGGTCACAAAACAACAACTGAAGAACTGTAGGCAACACTGGCATCACTTAAGGTCAGTGTTCATGATCAAGCAACACAATTGGCATTAGTGGGAGAGGTCCAACCTAAAATCACCGGTACCAAAAAAGAACTCAGAGATCTGTCTTACATGTTCCAAAGGCATCGTGATGACCCCCAAGACTTTAGGAAAAATATTCTGCTAGCTGACGAGGCCAAAGTGGACAAGTTGCAGTAATTTATGGGATTATGAATCCTTAAGCAGTACAAGCAAGACCCCGTCTGAATGGCAACGAAAAAATGAAGGTTTTATAGGTTTCTAGTCCTTGTCAAACTCTGGTTTTAAGATTTGATTGAAATTCTGCAGCTTGGCCTTAAACAGGTCTTGGTATTTGAAAACCCTTCGATGTGGCTGAATTAATGTAATTTAGCAAAGAAGAGTGGACCAGAAATCCCCCAGAGTGACCCAAACGAATCAGCTCCAGTTTAAACAAACGCTGGATGTTGTTACTGTTAAGAGTTGACACAAGCAGGTATCTAGGGAGCCATTCATTTTTTTTTTCTAAACACAGATTTCAGTTTGTTTGAATGTCTTTTTTCCCCATTAATAAACAAGATTAACTAAAAAGATTTTTTTATTGACTGTTTATTTTTTACTTGTGTTGAAATTAATGTGGGACAAACACCTGGTCACATCTCCATAAATAGATTTTAAATTGATATCTGAAGATACAGAATAATTTCAAACTGCTTTCAGTTTTTATTAGTTTGTTTAATCCTTCCTCCTTGAAAAAAATCACTTCATGACATTTACTGCAAAAGCACAAAATGTTAGCAAGTATTTTTATTACAGTGTCTAGTGCAAATATCTTTGTAATCTTGAAATAAGACAAAACTAACTTTTCAGTAAGATACAGAAGCTTTTTTTAATTCAATAATTGTTGAATATTAATCAAAAGTTCTAGTTCCACTGCCAGATATTTTATTATGGAATATACTTCCTTTTTTAGTTTCTAACTTGTTTTGAGAATGTTATGTAGTGTTAAATTTCCCTGGTTTGCAGTTGATAAAGTATAAAATATGCAATAATTACTGCATTTTTTTTTTTTAGAAACTTTTTGTTCAGTTTTTGTGCAAAACTGACAATTTGGAGGCTTGATGACTTCATGTTGCTCACAGAACAGTTTGAAGTTGGTCATCTTTTCATATCAGCTTCCTTACCAGGAGGTCAAAAGATCAGAAGATCAGGTTTGAAAGATCAGAAAAAAACTTTCTGAGGGAATTGTGAGATTCTTCAAGAGCAGAATAAACTTCAGTCATAATGTGGGAGACCTTCAGGAAAATGCAACAAAGTTAATGTGTGGAGCAACAGCTCGTGTCGAGATGACAGAGGAAACTCTGGTGCTTTGTTCCTCTGAGGCATGCCGCCGTTTTCAGTTTATGATCAAATATTAAACGCAGAGGGATTCTGCAGAGATCTTTGTCTTTTAGCTGCCAAAACCAAAGAACGTTTAGCGTCGTAGGCTGAAACACTGTGATCAATCAACGCTCCAACAATCACATTAATAATTTAATTCCCAGTTCCTCTTTTCATCTCAGTGTTTCATTGTATTTACACTTATTATGTGCTGGAAAGAATTAGAGTGTTGTACAACAGAGAAGAAGAAACACAGATTCAGTACTGTACAAAAGTATTCACATCCACACACTTTCTCACATTGTAATCACAAGAACGACATGAAACAATCAGCATTAGCTTCTGGTCTGGGACCCCCTTTGCAAACCCACAGGCAAATCGACAAAATATGTACAGAAATATTGACGTTTAGAAAGTTGTTTTTGTTTTAATTTAGATTTTGTAATAATGCTTGAAAAATAGATTAGATAATTTATTTACTTTTTAAATGTAATTAAAAATTTATTGTTTGAAAATGTACTGGATTCAATTTGTTTAATTTTTATTTTCTTTCCTCATCTTTCCGAGGACCCCCCTTACCTCCCTTAGGTGGCCCCACCTCTATGAAAGCCACAAAAGATTAAGTAATTCCTTATCGGTAAAACCAATGACAAAGTAGAACATTACGAGATGTTCAACGTTTTTCCAACAATTTTCCAAAAACTAAATCTACCAAAACCAAATATGTGTGTTGACTTCTTAAACCCTTTGACACATGTGAAACCTCTTCAACCCCAGCTAGCTTATAATAGCAAATTCAGGCAATTTTAGTTTTTTTTAAATTCCCATTAATGATGATGTCTTAAACCTACTTCGATGTAGGTTATTGGCTTGTCCATCTTTCATTCTGGTAACCTTGAGTTGGTATAAACCCTCCTGGCCCAGTTTGCAGCTCGCCCTGATTTTCCCACATAGATTGATGAGCGTGTTGTGTTGCAGGATGGTGGATGATCTGCACCGACTGCTGCAGGCTGCGGGGATAGCCACCCCCTTCGTGCTCGTCGGCTCAGAGCTCGGCGCGCTCAACAGCCGGTTCTACAGCCACATTCATGATGCGTAAGTCTTCCGACGTGGAATCAAATGTTTTAACTGAAGAAGTCAGATAGTTTTCTAGCAAAAAGTGTATTCTGGGTTTTGTGGTTGGGAAGAGGGCAGCTCACTGCCACGGGGAATGTTTCAGTGAGGGCAGAGGAAAGCTTTAGCATCAAACAAGGTTAATGAAGAAAGATGGGGATTGTAGTTCTCTTTATATAACCTCCAAACAAATTAGTTGTATTAGATGCGTTTAGCTTTTCCCAGTAAACTGTAATCCTTACGTGTTACGAGAACAATCTGAAAGACTTTCAGTCGGTCTGCAACAATAGCTGATGATTTCTGGTCACTTCCTAAACTTTTTGCAGTGACACCACTGTTGGGTTTTGCAGCCTTTGGAGCTCTAGTTTTTGTGGAGCTAATTTCCATTGTTTCCAGATTTTTTTTTTATGCACTGTGATTAAATGCATGCTAAGTCACTGCAAAAGGCCTTTATTGGCTTAAAAGGTAATTCATCACTAAATCTTTTTCTGTATTTTTGCCCTGACACAAAACATTAAACAAATGGTGAAGAATGTGTTAGAAAAAAATAACGGAAAAAAAGAGTACTATTTTCTGTCTAGTGTTACGTATCTCCTACGCTACTCTAAAGCCTCTTCCAGACCAGTGGGAAAAAAAAAAAAGAAAAACATAAATGTGGGCTTAATGAAAAGTATATTTAATACCTGCTTGAAGGTTGCTATTTTCAAAAGGTACTTTTAATTTGACAAACAACCTAATCTAAATTATTGTTATAATACAATCACAGTTAAATTTAACCTGTTGATTTGAAAACAACCTTCTATAGAGTGAGATTTTCTGATCTGCTACAACAGAGTGGTTCACAAAAGACTAACCTGACAAAAGAATCCATATTCACTAACTTTCCATAACCACGAACCAACTGATTGTTTGACAAGTTCCCCTCTGTTCCTGTGTGTTCTTAATATAGATCTTCTGCCTTGCTTAAAACACTTTCAGGTTTGAACTCTATTGAGGCTTCCTGGGGTATAACCCTGTACGATCCCATATTGTCTCAAATCTTGTTTTGCTGCTTGAGATATTTCCTGCACCATGTCAGAACTTTGTGCATTCCCACCGGTTAAAGGCTGTCAGAGATATCACTGTCGTAACAATTTTCCTGTCAAGGATTCACTTTCAGAAAAAAACTGTCAGTCTAGAAAATTGTGAAGCTGTCAGACGCTGCTGGGTCAAATTGAAGCCACTGAATCTGGATGTTGTTGCACTTTCACATATTTAGATTTTTGCAGATTTAAGATGCTTCTTCAAAATTCCGTATGTAAAACTTGCAAAAAAAACATTGTTTGTCACAACATATTAAAGGATGCAAAAGGATGGTAAATTTCTGGAAATCTGTGATGGGAAGTTTGGCTTGTAAGTTTTGCAATTATAGAATTAAAGAGATTTTATTTTTAAATTAAGTAATTAATAACAAAAAAGTTAGACAAACTGTATCAGGCCCAAAGTAAAATATCAACATTTTGTTTTGTCATAGATAGCAATGTAAATTTGTGGAATAATAAAATTAAAACTTACTTCACCTCAATGCTGTCAACGCAGTTAAGATGGATATGTAGTTTTGCCTATGACAAAGCAAACTGTTTACAGACTGCTACAGATTTTTATTCAACAACTGATTGTTTCACTCAAGATTATGATAAATTTTGTGTTTCCCCAAATCTCAAATCCTCGTTTGTGGACATCCTTTAATATTTTATATTCCTGGATTATTATTTCCATTGATTCCCTATTAAAAATTTGCAACTGTGCAAGTTCCCAAACTTTTGAAACTCTGCTTCTGATGTTGAAAATGTCTAATATTTATCACTGAAGAATCCCTCAAATACAGTTTATGTCTAAAAATTTTTTTTTCTCTCTAACAACACGTCTGTTTGCTTTACTGACCCGGCCAAATTTAGATTTTGAGCTAAAGATGTTCCAACACCACTTCCTATCATCTGGCATTATTCAGTCAACTCACCGACAACTCGGTGATTAACACGTCAACTTCTCCGCAACAGGGTGAGAGATTTAGAGCTTTATTTGGCACAATGTTTCTGTCGTTCAGAGAGAGAGAGAGAGAACTCTATGGGGGTTTGTTGATGAATCCTTTCCAAATGGAAACATTACCTCAGAGTACATGGCTGCCATAAAATGACAAATCTGCAGCAAGACAGCAGGGACGGCGCCACCTATTTTACACTCATTACAGCGCAAAGTGGTCGAGCCTAGTTAAAGTCTTACCTCATCCGAGTCCACTTGTGTGTGTGTGTCATTGTTGTCCTCAGGCAGGTGTCAGACCTGGTGCTGATAGATCCCATCCCAGAGGACATTTTTGAAGAGGACCAATGGAAGGAGTACTGGTGAGTTCATGGGAGACTCTTTGTCTGCGAGAGGAGAAAGAGGTCGAGGGGTGAAGGAGCTTGGAAATAGATATTAGGAAGAAGTGAAGGAACTGAGATGAAAAAGGCATAAAGTCCAGGGGGTTACGATTAAAAAGCAAAAGGTTTAAAATTAAAGGCAACACACAAAAGTGACGCTATGTTTCACTTGTGCATGTGATTGTCGTCGCTGGGTGGGGCTCATTAACGTGATTAATTGGAGGCCAAGGAAGCACATTAGCTGGCTGTAGTCTGCTGGCCTGAAACAGACGAATGGAAGGATGGGGGGAGGACAAAGTGTTGTCGGGACCGGGTTACGGAAAGTGTAATAACACCGCTTTAATTTGCGTGGCACAATTCATGCTAAGTGGTAGTCATTGTCGCAGCACATATTCCATTATTCTGTAATTATCATACATGAGAGTGCAGAGGAGGAACTGTTGATTGAAATGCCAGCTACGTAACACTTGGTGCCTTTCTGATCGGGAACAAACACAGCCTGTCCTGTGTGGCTGTTAAGCGGTACAATGCCACTCCAGATTTTTGCTCCGAGTGTATAATTTAGTGAACTGTCGAGAGCTTTTAGATTTCACTGACAGCCTAGCATCAATGGGGCGCCTGATAAACATGTTTAAGAAAACGCATTGTTGACGATTTTCTCTGTTGTCAGATGTTCAGCCTGAAAGCCCCTCGGCGGATGGTTATCTGACACAGGCAGGTTCCTTCATTTGAAAACGTTGAAGTGTCTTATCAGGTCAGCGTTGAAGTGCTTGCACATGCTTCACTCTGTTAGCTCACGGCAAATGGGAAAAGGTTTGTAAAGTAGCGTTATGTGTTTGACAATTTCTCTTGGTGATGTGCAGCCCATTAAAATGAATCCTAAATGATTATTTACTGAGTTCTGTACATTCAATTTAACATATAGCCTGATGGTTTAGCTCATCCACAAAACAGGACTGATCCCAACTGAAACAAACCATCAGGACTGACCTTCCCTTCATCCAGGACTTATACAAGTCCAGGGAATATGGACAACTAAGCAGACCCCACACATCCTGGACACAAACTCTTTAGACTTTGTATGAAATTTCTTGTTTGTGCACATAATGATGATTAAGAAATTTGATTCTAAAAGTAGGCAAACATGCACCTTCCTACTGGAGAGATTATTGATCAAGATATTTGATGAATTGTAGAAAAGTTGAGCAATTGCTACAGGAAAAAAGAAAACTCTGAAATTTTGAGATTATTCTAAGAAATATTCTAGAAAAAAACTTGGAAAAGTCCCAGTTTCAAAAGTCAAATTTTCAACTTTTGGAACTCAGAAATTTCCATGTTTTTTCTAGACAATTTCTGAAAATAATCAGAAATTTCATTTTTTTTTTTCTAGCAAATTTGACTTTTTAAAGTCAGAAACTTCCAAGTTAATGTCTGAGATGTTAAAGTTTTAGAGTTTTCCTCTGGCAAATTATCAACTTTTTTAACTCTCCTTGTTTTATTTTTCTAGAAAATTTCTGAGGTTTTTGGCGAAAATGTACTTCTCCTTTCTTTTTTTCAATCTACAATGGCTCTAAAACACCCTTGTATTTTTCATCTCATTTTTTTAGCCAGCCACTCAACAACCTGGTTACACAAAAGTAAAACAAATCAGAAAAATATTCAAATTTCCAGATCTAACTGTGACTTGTGAGAAAAAGTTGGTGTCACTTTTATAAAAAAGGTTACCCTCTCACTTCAACCAAGCTAACTACAGCTCCTCTTCTGTTCTAATAATCAATTCCTAGTTCTCCTTCTTAAAACCCAACTCTGTGTTTTGCATGCGTTGACGTCTTGCATTGTGCAGTGTCAGCTAGAATTCCTCACTAACATTTAATATACGTGAAATCCAACAATAAAAAAACCTGCAGTGAGGAAAGTGGTAAAGGCGTAATAATTGAGTTATGCCCATGAGGATGTTGCACGTCCAAAGACCACTATTAGCTTGTGGCTTATGTAAGCGCGAGTCAAGCCAGATAAGAAATGGATCCCTGAAAATGGCCTAATTTGTACGTGACTCAAAGTGGAGCAGCACCATTTATCAGGGGTATGTGTCCAATTATCCTCTGATTAATAGGCATTCATTTAAATGAGAACATGACAGTGCAGCCGCAATCCAATTACTCTGTGCAAAAGCAATGTGGAGATGAAATGAAGCAAAGACTCACATTTAGTTTTTGGGTGGAGAGAAAAAAACCCTCTTTCTATCATCTCTGCTTTATTTCCATTCGGGGAACAAAATACGTTTCACAACAACTCTTTGTTTTCCTGCTGAAGGCGTGGAGTTCTCCATCTCAGCGTTTATTAGCTGTCAAAAGTCTGACAGCGTTTGGTACGTTGGGTTAAAGGAGCAGTACGGCACCTGAGCTCTGCTCTGGGATCGGAGGATTTCCACATCAAAGAGCAGCTCGTTAACGAAGGCTCGCTCCTAAAGCCACTCCTGTTACAATCTGCAGAACGAACCGCCACCGTCTCCTGAGAGAGGTGTGTGTAGGTATTTTCTGCTGTGTGCCGGTTTTGTGAAGGGTCCACTTCTTTGTTTTTGGGGGGTTTGAAAACATCACATCTGGTGTCTCGGAGATTACTGAGCCTGATGATGAATCCACGGCAGAGTGTGTCTTTGGAAACGCTGCTTGCATGACAAGACCCTCTTTGTCTTGTCGTGCATGATTTCTGACAAATCCTTATTCGTCAGAAATAAGGATTTCGACATTTATCAAAAAGATGAATGTCTGTAATTGTTGTTTGAAAATTACTGTCTGAAAGTGGCTCATAAATTTGGACTAATTTGAAAGAGATTCCTGTTAGGGGTACGCCAATAAATCCACCCAAATTTCCTTAATTTTTGGTGATGGGCGATTGGACGATACCTATGAGAATCAGATCTTATCCACAGATCTTATCAACCTTTGCAAGTGTCTGAAAATCAGCCGCTGTCCTGTTTTGCATGAGAGAGTACTGACAGACTGACCTGCCCATCAGATCACCTCTGAACCCGAACGGTCAACAACAGTCACCTCACTGTTCCCTTTTCATTATATTTTGTGATTTTTCAGGCAAAAAATAGATTTTGGCCAAAATCGTAATTGTCAGGCCAAGCTTTTTACAAATCAATGATCAGCCAGACAACTTCAATTGGTGCTCCCCAAATTCCTGTATGTCTCTATAAGCTTTAGACATCTAGAAATGTAAAAGAAAACTTATATAATCTTTGTAATAAAGTGAAAGATTAGATGAAGTAGAATGTGAATTTTTAAGACTTGTCAGATTATCAATTGTTTGTGGGTCTAGAAAATTCTAACTTTAATTGAAACTATTTTGTTATATGATCGGCTGTATGTTTAAAGTCTCTTATATGAAGTTGAACCTCCATCCCAGGATCAAGTCTAACAGGTTTTATCTGTTTATACCACTTATTTAGTTATACAGAGACAATGCAGAACATTTTATTAACCCTTTAAAAGAAGATCTGCATGCTACCAGGTTAAAGAAAAAAAAAAGTTAATTTCCACCTGCAATCTCTGACAGGTTGATTTAATTAAGTGATTTGAAAGATCATGCATAGGGGAAAATCCAGTTTAGTAATCTAAAACCAAGCAAACCAAACTTCAAACCCACAAACAATTTATAACATTTTCTTTCCTTCATTAGCAATGAATGCAAATTTCTTTCAGGAATTTCTTCTTGTTTTAGTTAGTCCAACTTTCCATCACTTCTGACATATTTCCCCCTTCATGGTGAAGAAATGCGTCCCCATATCATGATGCTGCCACCACCTTGCTTCAGTGTGAGGACGGTATGTTGAGGACAATGAGAGGTGTTTGACTATTGGTACTACTAATATTACATTTATTTAAATGATTTCTGTGACTTAAAAGAACTAGACCAGGCTGCCAAATCCCTCACACTCTGCTTACCTTACAATTTTTCCTCTGCAAGCCCAAACAAAACAGTAAAATAACACTCGTCCTCATTTTGTATTTAGCAGAAAGTAAATAACCACATTTAATCCACAGTCTGCGAGTGCCGAGAGTGTAACACTAATGAGCGCCATGGCAACAGTTCTTTGTTCAGAGAGCAGAAGCAGCAGGGAATACTCTTCTCTAATGAACAGTCCTCGGATTTTAATGATCGCTGATTGGCTGTTTTAATGGAACCTCACTGAGTTTAGAGCGGCTCAATTTTCACAAGAGCACCACTTGAAGGTTTCCTCATCAGCTCGTTGCTTTCAGTGTTAGCCGTTACGCTTTGATTGATTTGATTTTTTTTGGTTGATTTTGGACAATTTGAATTTCTAGGCAGGCAGTTTCTCTAAAAAGTATTCACCCCCTTGGATATTTTTACTGTTTTTGATGCTTTTACAAATCAGTCACAATCAGTAAAATGTGGATCTTTTGACAGATTATTTTTTTTAATGTCAAAATGAAAATTGATTTCTGCACAATAATAAAAATTTAACATTAAATAAGTGAATGCATTAATATTATTTTAATTTAAAAAAAATTTAACATAAAAAATAAAGTAAGTTTGCAGTGCTGTGATTGCAGCTAAAGTTTATGGGACTGAATGATAATTCAGTCACTTATTTCATGTTAAATATGTTATAAATTTTCATTATTTTGTAGAGATACATCTTCATTCGTGCATCAAAGGTGTTTTGTAAAAAAAAAAGAACATTATTGTAAAAGGATAAGACATCCAAGTGGGAGAATACCATCAACAGTCACTGTAAAAATAAAAATGAATATTTTTTGTTATATTTAAAAAAATCATAAAAACAAATCATAAAAACAACTAAGTTAGCCCTAAAATATAATTCATAAATAATACAAACTGAATAAAATGAAAACATATCTCATAAAAGAGACTAACTGTAACTCAGTTTCATTTTGAGGAATTGATAACAAGATGAGTTTATTCCCCTCGAGATCCAGTCCTCAAAAGAAAAATTGAGCTGTTTCGAGGTTAATATTTAAGAAGAAAAAGCTGTTATGTGTTAGATTGTTAAATTATTCGTACATTTATTGAACTGCTTTCTGTAATCGATTGTTAATTATTCATGTTTAAAGAAGAAGTGGCGGCCATCAGCATAAGAGGAGGAGAGGGAGCCGAAAGCTGTCTGTCTTAAAATGAGCTAATTATGTCAGAAAATATAAACGTTGCTGCTGCTGTGTTCAAGGAAGTCTGTTTTAAAAGAAAGGGGGAAAACTACAGAAAAAGACAACAGCCATTGGGTTTTTTTTTGTGTGTGTGTGAACCTGAAAACAGACCCAGAGGAATCCCATCAGGTGACGAAGCCTCACAGCTGTCTGGCTGCAATTATGACCGATTTATGAGTCTGGATTAGAAGTGACACTTTGCAGCTCATTCATCAATCTGCCTCGTTAATATTGTCATCAAAACCTGCTCAGAAACACACACCCTGTCAGCTTCACATAAACACTAAAGTATGATACATATGTGTGTGTGGCGCCGTGTGTTACCTTCCCAGAAAGACAGACAGACAGACACCTTTACCCACCTCTATAGGAGAGACAACTGTTACTTTTAGTTAGATCGATAGATAATGGATAGAAAGATTGTTACATATTGATATTTAAACATTGTGGTTACATTTGAGTGGTTCATATCTATAAAGTTGTGTTGTTCTTCCATGTTTGACCAAACCTGTGAAGCTATTGGTGTGTTTTAGTGTGCTGTACTGGTACACAGTTGTCAAATAAATTAGTAATTCAGTAGATTTATGTCTGTTTTAAAAAACAGCACTGTTTTTATGTATTCGATCGGCTTAATACTAAACCTCAGATATCGGTATTGGTATCAGAAGGGAAAAAAGTGGATCGGTGCATCCCTAATTTTGTCTAAACTAAATAAGCGTTCAGTTGCCAAAATGAGTTATTCATCGTTGAGTGAAGCTGTTTTTGCTCTTCAAAAAGTCAGCTTTCCTGTTGGAAAGCGGTGCATGGAAAAAATGATCTTCTCTGTACTCGGCTGTAAAATTATTTACACTTGATTACGGCATGCAGCACATTCCACTCATACTATAGATTAAAAATCAAAATGCTGTGAAAATGCCTGGGTAGTTTAACCACTATTAGCAGCGATAATCCTCAGCTGTACTTTTCTCTCAGACTGTCACTTATTTCTGGCTTAATTGGATCTGTATCGGTTTAATACTAAAACTCAGATATCGGTATCGGTATCAGACAAAAAAAATGGATCGGTGCATCCCCTAGTAGAAACTCTGCTTTGGTCATTTTTGAAAGTACAATCTGAAACAAATGAGTGGAATGGAATAAAATAAAAGAACAGCAACCATTAAGATTAATATCAATTCTTATAACTAATATTCCTTAATAAGATATTGTTACTTTATCTAGACATTAGAATTGAATGATTGAAAGGTTATTTTATTTACCTGTACATTTATCTGTGTATTTATACAGCATCTTTCATTTTTATTTATTTTTTACTTTTTAGCATTTTATTTTAATTCACACCCCACGTGTTGATTAGGAGTAGGAGGTGTTCAATGTTGGTCTGAATGTATGTTTTATATGCAAAAACTCAATAAGTTTTTGAACAAGGACATTGTTTAAAAAAAACCTGCTTTGACTTTGTCCATCTTTCTGTATGTGTGTGTGTGGGGGTGTGTGGGGGTGTGTGTGTGCCTCTTCTGAGTCAGCTTCCACCTCGTCCCGCCTCCCCGTCATCCTGAGGCTCCCAGATGAGTCGGGGACGGCAGCTGATTGTTAATTAGAAGCAGAGTAAGCGAAGCTGTTGCTCTGACGCTCCACTAATGAAGCAGACCCGCTCCGGCCTCCGTGTGTTTACCCTCGTGTAATCTATAGCATCGATGCCAAGTGGAAGAGTTCAGAGGGGACGTCTGCTGCGGTGCAAGAGTGACACCTTGTGTTCGCTCTCAGCGTAGCAGTTTGAACTTTTGCATGCCTGCTCCTGCAAAAAGGAGCCTGATTAGAATCGACTGGATTGTTTCTGAAGTGGCAGTTTTAGGTCTGACTGTGAATGTGGTGGAAGCTGAAGTCGCAGTGATTAGGAATCAGAAAGTGTAATAATTGGAACTGTTCTCTGCTCTGGGGCAGCTGTGACTCAGATGACAATCAGAAGGTTGTGAGTTTGATTGCATCTTCCCACATTCCCTGCCGATCGGTGTCTGATTGTGAGAGATGGAAGTGCAACCAGGTGGATCTGACTTATAGGGATCTGAAAAGAGCTAATTAAGCTCAATCTGTTTGGCAATTCATTTTTCACCATAATAAACAACACAGAAACTGAAACTGCCAAAATCCACAGGTTGACTACCTAGGTCCCAAATGTAAGAAATAAACTGCAACAAACATAAAATGTAAAATTAGCAATAAAGCATGATGTCGCTCAGAACACAAAGCATAGAATTAGTGTGTGTGTTCATAGATCCGCCTTTGTGAATCAGACACATTGTCACTGATACCAGATGCAGAATTTTTTTCACTATCGGATCGATACAGATAAAAATATCTGCATCTCCAGTATTAAAGTAGCCGTTTCCTAAATAATGAAACTCGGCACATGTCTGGCTTATATAAATACTAAGTTCTCTTTATTTTTCCAAATTTAAATAGTGGCTAAAAGTAGTGGCCGTTTTATGTCACATCACGTTTATGCTCCTGTGAAACAGGAAGTCATGGTCTGCTAATTTAAAGGTTCATCTAGACTTAAGTAGTAAGATATAACCTAGAAAACAGCAGTTACATGTATCTTATGGTAATTGTTAGGGATGCTCTGGTCATTCTGTTTGACATGGTTGCTTAGTAATAAATGTGTGCATGTTTTCCAGTGTGAGATTACGCTTCTGCAGAAAAACATGAATTTATTTATGCCTCTTTGCACGTTTCTACCAAGGTGCTGTGTATGTAAACAAAGGTGTTAGTTTTTACAGAACGCCATAGCTGCTTGTTTTCATTTCTTCTGCATCATTCCCCAGGACAGTATCAGATGCAGTTTCATAACAACATAATCCCAACATGACTGCATAATTCAGTTCAGCTATTTATAAAAGTACAAACAACATCCACTCCTGATTTTATTTATGTATTAATGTAACAGTGTATTTATTCAGTAGAAGAGCAGCAATTTTCCCTGTTTTTTCCCCCCCCATCTAACATGTGATGTTAAAAGTAAATAATGAGGGACCTAGTTGTTGTACAATGGAGACGGGGCTGGTTCACAAGGTGACACATGGCTGCTCTGTTTTTCAGCTGCTTAGACCAGAAAATCAACTCTGCTCTCGTACCATAATGGATGGTCTAGTCCCGTTTTGAAGGATTAACAATATATGTTTACAGTTTATAATAGGTGTGTTTTTAAAGGACATCCATTTTACTTTTTTTTTCATTCCTTTTTTTTTTTTTTTCACTTTTCAGGCTTGTTGCTCATATTTGTGTTTATTTCCATGTCTGAGCTCCATCAATATGTAAAATGTATGAAGGAAAGAAAGAATAAAATTAGCACGGAATACTGTCAAAGGTTAAGTAATTTCATATATATATATATATATATATATATATATATATATATATATAATCTGGCATCATTGCCCCACTTTATCAATATAAGGTGAAAGTAGTAATAATAAAGTCTCCAACTGGAATATGAGCTTATAATGTTAGTTGTCTGGAAAAGAGATTTTCTCTGAAGGAGCAGATTTTTGCTTTCTTCAAACTGTCACAGAGATAGTTGTATTACAAAGCCATGAGTCATTTTGGAAAAACATAGCATTAGTGAACAGAAGCAGCTGAAAGTCTCACTTTTCGACACAAAATCCATTTAGGCCTGTCCCACCATACAGCTCTATAAGTCTGCTGTATGGTTAATTACAATATGCAGAAGAAAGGCTTGGAGGAAGCCATTCATTTTTAGATTTTATTTAAAAGCATAATATTTAGACACAGGGAGATGTTTTGTTAAAGAAGAAGTTAGAACGGAACATTTTCTTATCTGAGAACATTTTTGCTCACTCCCATCCCTCGTTTGGAGAACTATTTGTTTCAGAGAGGCCTACTTGCAAGCGCTTCTTTTGGCTCCAAAATATGTGATTTTTACATCCAATGTTGTGATTGTTGCCTATTAAATATCACAGTGCTTGACTACGTTTATCATTTGTCACAAACAGCTGCGCTAAATATAAACAGCAGTGAACAGGTGAATTTATGGACACATGCCATTATTTGGGAAATCAGAATCATGCATTATTGCATGTAGAGATGAAACGATTAATCAGATTAATTGTGATGAATCAGTTGTTGAAGTGATCATCAACTAATTTAGTAATCGATTAATTGTCAACTGGAGTACACATCCTTAAAAAAAGACAGTTTGCTGAAAAAACCCCCCCACATAGTCAGAGCAGTAGTTAAGCAAAAATTGTACAAAAAATATCTGCTGTACATCCTTTGCTACAAATGATGAACCGTACCCTAGAGGAATGCTGCTTTAGCAAAGAAATTTTTATATCATTATTTGTTTACTTGCATCTTTTAATGTGTTCCTAATATTGTTTAAGAAAAGGCTTATTGTGCAGAATGTGGAATTTCTTTATCCATTTAAATGATTAATCGTCACAATAATTGAAAGAATATTTGATTGCTAAAATAATCATTAGTTTAAGCCCTAATTCTACTGGGTGTTTCTGTCTCTTTAAGTGAGAGCTTTCAAATTTTGAGTTTTATGTATTTATTGGCTTATTTATTGTTCACCTTTTGGTCTTATCAGCACTTTATGTTTTTGATCAACAAGTTTCCTGTTTTTAAACCTCCATTGGTGGAATTTAGTTCAGTGTTAATTGTTGGTGTGTTGTTTTTACTTTTTTAGCTGTTATTGCAACTCGCTGTAAAATGAATTAATCGTCACACTGATCGACGATTAATCGAGACTGAATCTGAGTCATTTCATGCTCTTTGAAGCATCTAAACTTTGATCTGAGTCACAGGACATTGTTATATTCCATAAACAATAAGAAGGACCACACTGTGTGGGTCCAGTAAGAGGACGCAAATAAAAAAAACGACGTTTTGACGTAACAGCAGAGCCTGGTGTTTAAACGCTGTAATGGTTGGCAGACGCGTGTGTAATGGTTGGTGTTTTGTGCGTGAACACGCTCTCAGGTAACAGAGGCCCTGCATATGGAATGAGATGGTAATGAGGAGGAGGAAGAGGAGGAAGAAGAGAGGAAGAGGGGCGGGGGGGGGGAAGCTTATCGCTACGGGGCCAAATTCCGACAGTGAATTGCGTAGTTGTAACAAAAGTAACAGAGCGTCCATTCAGCCTGCACTAATCCAGATGGGAAAGTCAAACAGCAGAAAGTCCACGGCACAAACTCATTTCATCACTTTATTAATTTAGATATTGCCTCCTCGCTCCTGTGGGGAGGAGGGGAAAAAAAGAAAAAGGAAAAAAAAAAAGGGCCCCTCTGAAATGACCAACATCGGTGAGGCGTTTTGCTCTACATGGTTCCCCCACTTCGTCTCCTCCCGTTATCTGTTTAATTCATCCCACCAATCTTGGCTGTCTTTACCCACTAAATTTCCCTTTGACACGCATGCCTTGCTTCACATAATCCTCACTCAGGGGCAGAATTAAAAACGAGAAAAAAAAAGAAAAAAAAAACGAGGCAGGAATGGGACAGGTGGCTGGAGAATCCTTGAAATAATGTTTGAATGCCAGACCCGGGGATGATTTGACTAGATTGGAACTGGCTGGCTGATAGGGAGAGACTTTCCTCTGCCCGTTTTTTTTTTTTTATCCCCCCCCATCATTTTTACTTAAAAAAAAAATATATATATTTTTGGAACCAAGTGGTACGCAGAAGGGTGACAGGTGGAAAATGTGCAGAGACTGAGATGTCTCTTAAGAGCCGGGTCGAAATTGTGGTGCCAGAATGACTTCAGAGGAAAACTGTGGAAAGGAAGATGAAAATGTCAAAACGTCACTCTTCAGAAGCCTGATACACAAAGTTTTCTCTGTCTCACGAAGACGGGGAATTATTACATCCCACTTGTTTCATTTTTCTCCCCCCTGCTGCCTGTCCAGAAAGGACTGCTGGTGTTTTTTTCTTTCTATGAATATGGCAGACATGTTATCTCAGTGAGTAACAGTTGAATATGTTCTCCGCAGTTTGTGTGGGGTTTTATCTGGCCAATCACAGCTGACACACTTTGTCGGAGCCATGCCTGATGTATCTAGCTGAGGTTTATGTAGAAATGTGTCGTATCAAGCACAGGTGGAATGGCTTATTTTACACATGAAAGGCACATGATAGCAGCGCGATAAGGGCCGAATAAAGAAGTGCTGAAGAATGTGACTTGTGGTAAAAACCCACCGACTTTAACTGTGGAGCTTTTGGATCAATGTGGTGTAAAAAGAGCAACACATCTGTCAAATATAAATACTTTATTGATCTCAAAGGGAACTTAAATGTCATATCTAATTTCATTAAAGTTATTGGAGGCGGTGATGACTGTGGGCAGGAAAGATCTCCTGTAGCAGTCTGTATTACGACCAATTTGAAGAAACCTCTGACTGAAGACTTTGTTTTTCCATGGCAGTTTTATACAGAGGATGTTCAGTTGTCCATAATTTTCTTGCCTTTCTGCAGCGATGCACCGATCTGATATTAATATTGGTCCTGATATTGGAAAAAATTCTAGATTGGGTTTCCATAAGGGCAAATCTATCCAGTCTAATTCTATGCTTTGTGCTCTCAGTGACGTCACGTTTTATAATTTATTTTACATTATAGTTGGAATTCCTAATTGCACTTTCTGAGCCATTTGAAAAAAATGTTTGTTGCAGTTTATTTTTTACATATTTGAGCAGGTAGTCAGTCTGATGTTTTCGTTTGTAATCATTTCATGTACAAACTGAAACCTGTGGAGCCTGGGATGGAGGTCTTTCTTTTTTGTTTTGTCAATTTCTCTGAGCATTGATTATTGGTTTGGATGATTATGTTTGGAAGTCCACTTGTTTGAGTACTTAACAAGGAAAACAAGGAGTACGCTAAGTTTTCTTCTGATCTGTTTTTTTTTGTGTGTGTGTGAAAATTTGCTAAATCCAGCAGCAAATTCACTAAATTGGCAGTGTGAGGGATTTACCCCCATCTCACACCAACAGGCAGCATTGAGGTGACTGTTGTTAACCTCATGGCCGTGTCTCTCTCACAGTAGCAGGAGTGTCGCTGATTTTCAAACCTTTGCGGATCATTCGATAAGATCGGTTTCTCATGAAAGTATCGAGCATTTGCAGATCGCCCCACATAGAGGAAATTGGGACCAGTCTGTCTGTGCAGACCTACATAAAAGTCTTAATATTTTCTGAATCCAACCTTCCTGGATTGCTTCTGTGTCTTTTGATCCTGGCCTCATCTTAACACACACCTTCATGCTCCAGAGCAACAAACTCCTGCTTTTATTCAGTCTGTGACACTTGTTGATCATCAGTTAATCAAGTGCTGCTACCTTCTTCCATACAAACGTGTTTTTGTCAAATTTACATTAGATTTTAATTGTTTAGACCCATGTAGGACCAGATCTTTTGTTTTTTAAATGCCTGAGTTTCCCTACTGTGGAGCAATAAAGAACATTTCTATTCTATTTTCTACTCTATTCTGTTCTAATCTATTTTAAACTTGAAGTCTAAATATGTAAGAGACAGTAGTTTTTTATTTTTCCTGTTTTTGGGCTTTACTAAAATAAAATCAGCCTCCCTGTCATCATGCCTTCCAGGACTGTAGCCTCTGAATGCAGAAAGTGATTCATCAGATGTTCAAACTGAGAGCATCTGAGATCCAGATAAGGCAGAACCGGGGACGAGGCTCTCGGGACATGCGGGGTGACGACGCGCTCGGCGCCGGCTGCGTGTCGGCACGGCGATGTCGGCAGCTGCCGCTCCACGCTATTGATTGGGTTCCACAGGCTGAGACCAACCAATTCAGAGCACCACTGAGCCGAAACCGATTGGGCCTCCTGAGTTACAAAATCCTGCAGCTCTTCTTCTCTCATCTGCCAAAAAAAGGGAGTTTTTTTTTTTCTTTTTTTTTTTCATTCCCAGGCAAATGTTCTGTTTTTAAGAACGCTGGGCAATTTCTTCAACTGAAAAGATATGAGAAAGGCAGCGTAGCATGAGTTTGACTTACTGATGGGGTATTTATCGTATCGTTTATCATTTATCGTGACGAATTTAGTATTATGATGAGAATTTTGGTTTATTGTTGTCACGATAAATTCCATTTTATGCTGTTTAAATTCCTCACAAAACTACTAGGACTTTTAGTTTTACTATTTTACTGTTTGTTTAATGACAGCATGAATAAATCTGGAAATGCGATTAAATCCAGTCACTGTTTGCATCAGCGATACAAATCACACTTCTTTATGTTTTCCAGGAGCAGTAAATGTGTTTGTGGGGCTATGATTGTCACAGTCATAATTATCTAAAAATGAAGTGGTAAACAATTCTTATTTCAACTTTAACTGTTATTGCAGTTTTACCACACAATAACATGATAAAACTTGAAGTCACTTGAGTTTACGTTGATTTTGTGATATTCATTTGGTCGATTTAGTGGATTATTTAGGTCAATCAGATGATTTTGACACATTTTCAGGTTGAAAGTAACAAATGTAATTCAAATCTACCCTATGCTTTATTATTTGGTGCATTTCTGTCATTAATAAACAGATTTATTTTGCCTCTACAGATCCCAAAGTGTCTTCAGCCAAACCTTTGCTACTGACTCAGCTAAATCTCCTCACTGGACTAAACTGATGAACAGAGACCCGTCTCTAAATTATGTGTTTCTGTTGTTTGTTTTTTTAAACTGCTTTTCTTCCTCCTCAGGTACGGGAAGCTGCTGCCGTCACTCCAAGCCCGGCAGTTCTCGGCCGCCACTGGACTGAGCCGCCTGCTGATCATCCTGGGCGCCATCGAGCCGATGCTGAAAGGAGAAAATGTCTCGGAGGAAGTCATCCAGCGGCAGGTCAGGACGGCCTTCACAGCTGCAAACAACACCAAAAAAATCTCAAACTTTTTCATAATTGTTAACATGAAAGAAATATCTTCTAGGTGGTTTTTAGGGGCTTTGGTCTCCTGTGCACTGCAAAAACACAAACTCTCACCAGAGAGTTCTAGCTTCTAGTGCAAATATCTTAGTTATGTCATATTTCAAATGTGCTAACTTTCATGTAACTTGTCAGCAAGATATAGGAGCTTGTTTTAAGTCAATAATTCCTTAATATTGATGAAAAAGTAGTAGTTCTATAAACAGATTATTTAACTTACAACAAGACATTTTCCCATCTTGTAAGTGAAATAATTTTCCAATGGAACTACTACTTTCTTCATCAATATTAAGGAATTGTTTACTTAAAACAAGCTCCTATATCTTGCTGAAAGTAACTTGTTGCTTAGGACTCTTGAAATGAGACAAAACTCAGATATGTGCACTATAAACTAGACCAAAAATACCTGGTGATATTTAGTGTTTTTGCAGCGCACAGTGCAGAACGTTCCCCGTTTCAGCCACAGGGTGGTGCCAGTGCGGGAACAATCGCCGCCTCCCCCCTCTCCTCGAAAGCAGAGTGGGCGACTGTTGCAGGAGCGTTTCTGTCTCCAAACCGTCAGACAGACCGAATCACTGCAGGAAGCCACACGTCATTTGTTCTTTCTTTCTTTTTTTGAATAAATGAAAAGCGAGGCCGGGTTCGTCTGGGACTGACACGGTGCTGCAGACGCTCCCTGTCTGTCTGCTGCTTAGGAAGCTACTCACAGGTCAAACACAGTAATATGAGCTACAAGCTCTTTGCTGGCATTTGATTTAAAAAATACAAATAAAAAAAATAGAAACTTTTTAGGGCTGATATTTGCCCTTCTGATTCTGCATCTCTGCCATTTTCTGAAGTGAAGGATGTTAGCGGTTCATTAAGACGCCTGCTGGCAGCCGCCCACCATTTGATAGCAGCAGCGTTGGGGGGGAGGGGGGTATTTCAGCTTTTCAAGTATTACAGTTGTTGCCAAGGAGATAAGGACATCATTGTGCTTGAATCCTCCAAGGACCTTGTCGTCAGGCCAGGGAAGGTTATGATGTGCACACAGAGCCCAGCAGAGCCAGAGCAGATGTTTGCCACAATGTTAATAACTTCTAAGGCAGCCGGTCCAGTAACATCTGGATGATGAATGGAGGTAAAGAGAAATCGGCTCGGTTTCATGGAGTTCAGCTCGTCTCTGAAGTACGTCAGCTCTGACCGACCCGGTCCGCAGTCACACCAGGGTTTCTGCTCCACTCGACTGCTGGAGAATAAGATTATTAGGAGTTTTTTTCGTTCATGTTCTGATCAACCCTGAGGTGTAAAGGCGTTTTTTTAGATGGAATTCAGAAAATGACAGAATATTGGAATTTGGTCACAATAACTAATTTTACTGGACGATAAGTTGTTCCAGAAGTTATCGTCATAAAAGATCATATTGTTTTGAGGCCATTTTGAAGTAATATTATGGTAATATCAGAGCAGTGCAAGAACACATTCTCAGAGCTTTGTCCTTGGAGGCGGGGCTAGGTCCAATCAGGCGTTTTGCACAACTGGAGATTAAAGGATTTCTCAGACATGCATGAAAAGATGAAAGCAACACTCCAGATATGTTTTTGATGAGGGAATAACATTATAACATGATGTAAAGCTAAAAACCCCCCAATTTTACATAATAATACCTTTAAATATCAGTGATCGGCCAGAACAGTACAAAGCTAGAAGTCAAATCATTGTCTGCTGTTATGTTATTCAACAACAGTTTTATTAGTTAGTTGAATTAAAATTAAAGTTTCTTATGCTTCTCGGTCCATGGAGGACTTCTGTCCTCTTCTCCAGACGGAGCGTTGCCATGTGAGGCTGCAGCAACACAACCAAACCAAGACAGAATTTCACCAAAAACAGAAACCTTATGCACATGTAAACCATTTGAGATCATTAAAAAATGTTTATCAGATGAAACTCTGTGTTTATTCATAGACAGTAGATGTTTGCTCAGTTTAAGGACAGAGGGATGCGACTTATTGTTTTTTTAAAAAAAGCCTGAAAGTTGCCCATTTTGCTGTTCTTTTAAAACTCTTGACCTTGTTGCTGGTTTTAAAGATGAATGCATCACCTTTTCAAAAACAATCAAATCAGGATGCTAATCTTAGTAGGCAGAATTTCTTGGCCTAACTTATTTTGAAGTCAGGCTAAATTTTCTCTCTCCTCCTGACAGAAGTACCTCCTCAGTAACCCGGCCCACCAGAGCAGCGCTGTGGACGAGCATTACTTTATGAACGAAAGTGTCGCTCAAGTCAGGTAAGACAAACACGTCTGACATTTTACCTTTTTGAATGTTAAAACCAGAAGATGCTTTTTTTATTTTTATTTTTGTGCTTTAAAGGGACATCACAAAGTTTAAGCCACTCTCCAGCTGGATATCAGTGAGCATGCTCACTGGGGATTCCTTTGATGAGCAAATGCCTCAACACCTAAACCAAGTGAGTTCCACTTCCTCCTGCTGTAAACCAACAACGCTCACGCTAAATCACATTCCTCCCGCACCAGATGGTCGCCGAACATCAAAAGAGGTTCCTGAAGGAGTCCTACCCATCGGCCAATCACGTCCACATAAAAGGAGCAGACCGGCGAATGATCTACAAGAAGCCATCTGCCATCAGCCAGCACCTGTGGAAGCTCGTCAGCCAGCGACAGGCCGGTCCGCAGAGCGAGTGACCCGCCAGAGAGGAAGCTGTCGCCGTGGATACGGGGGCCGAGCAACGCCTGAATAGGTTTTAGATACTCACTAAAAAGTTCAGCGGGCTCGTTTTGCCGTCTACACGCTGCACTAAGGTTAATCAGAGAGTCAATTTCAGGGCATATTTCTGCTTCATTGGAAGCTTTTTTATTTTTTATTTTTATTTTTTATGAAAAATGAAAATTATGAAGCATTTTCTGTCTTTGTTTCATCAAATCTTTCCAAGTGGTTATTTCAGGCTCTTCGCGAGATTGGCCAGTGCCAAAAAACAAATGAATACATGGATCTTATGGAGAGAAGGGGCCACGCATGCACCACGTCACCGTCCAACTCAACGTAGTCACTTCTTCATTTTCTTTCACATTATGACCACAAAGCAGCGGTAGCTTCAGTTCCTTTAGCTTCATATATCAGAATTCATATTCACACATATTAAACCTGAACTTTGAATATGTTCTTTTGAAATCCAAATCTTTTTAATCAGCTTTCTTAATCCAGATATGCTAAAAATAATAATAAAAGAAGAAGAGCAAAGACCACTGGTTTATCCTGAGGATTTAAGTTTAATTATGACACCACATCAAAATAAAAATTTCCAACAGATCTGGAATTTAATTCCATCCATATACATGCATAGCAACAACGTTTTAAGAAACATTTTCTCCCATAATCAGGACATTGGAATGATCATTTTACATCAGTATTCCCCACTGACCTCCCACCCGGCTTGTTCATCAGCAATAAACTTAATTCTCGTACAGCGTCTTTTTTTTTTTTTTGTCTTGTTTTTTTTTGTTGTTTTTTTTTAATGGGGTAACAAATAATTATATGCACAGTCCCCATGTCATAATACTGCTTTCAGTAACGTTCCCTCATTTACAAAGTATTGCATTGAGAGCAAAATTTCAAAAAGGGAGACCAAAGTGTATCATCGAACAGAAATACGAGTACTATACAAGAATGTCGTCATCCTCATGAAAACATCCACATCCGAGTTGAACGAAAGAGACAAGGACAAACAGTCACATATGTATGCAAAGCCATGTACGTATGCCAAAATGTGAGATGCAGCGTTGAGCCTGGCACTCGCCTCCAAACGGTGGTTTGTAAGTCACTAGCAGTAATCTGCAGGAGACATTTTGAGCATACGGAAACTGGTACAGCAAATAAGAATACACAAGTGCCTCAGTAGCTATTTTTGAGTCTAAAATGCATCTCGTTTTTGTTTATTGTTTCGTTTGAGCCTACATTACAGTGTAAACAATATGTGTGCTACACAAGAATGACTATACAATAACATTACAAACAACTCTGATATAAATTTCATTTTGAATTTAAATTAAGATCACTACTCCTAATAATACTGATTGTAAAATAAATTAATGAACGTGGCACCAATATTATTCTCGATTCTCGTTTTCTTTTTTTTTTCTAAACCAATGGGTTTTGCATTTTTAAGTCTTAAAACAATGAAAGAAGAAGCTTCTCTTGATTGTCCACAAGCAGCGTTTTAGCACTGCGTGATGCACTATTCCAGACACAACAGTGTACCAAAAACAGAGGAAAAGTCTGGTTTAAAGGTAGGGAGGTTGGGGAGCGGAGGGGGGCGGAAGAACAAGTCTTGGGTCTCTTTCCAACTTATTTTACATGCTCTGCAGCATGTGATGAACAGTAAAACTTCTTATGGGTAATAAAGTTTGATAGGTTGTTGAACTGGATGTCACACAGGCGGCAGTATTTGCCGCTCCCGGAGCCGTTCACACCTTTGTTGGCCGCCGGCACCGCCGCCTCCTCGCCGGGGGACTTGGAGGACGGGGACATGTTCTCGTTGGAGTCGGCCTGGTTTTCCACGCCCCACGTGGGCGAGGGATTGGAAGGCTGGCTGTCTGACTGCGGCTGGTTCTCCTGCTGCTGCTGCTGTGGCGCCGTGCCGGACCGGTCCTCCGGCTTGTGCCCCCCGTTGATGATGACCATGCCCCGGTTTTTGGGCAGGAGGGGAAGGGGTTCCTTGCCGGGGTGGGGGCAGCCGTTCGCTGTAGGTTGTGGAGCCTGCTCTCTGGTTGTGACCGTCTCTCCTCCTCCGTTGACGCTCTGCTCCTGTTCGGTCGCCTCTCCCTGCATCACCGGCCCCCCTGCCACGTAATCTGTTGGCTTTATCCCAAAATACGGCGATATTTGCTCGGGACCTTTCACCTTCTTTATTGCTCCTGGATAAAGGCAGTGGGGCAGAAACATATTCTTGTTCTCGTCTTTAGATGGGATGAGCTGAGGCTCAGTGAAAGGCTTAAGTCCCGGCACGGGCGCCAGGTGAGGGGGGAACATGCCTCCATTCTGCACCACCACCTTCCCATTCCCGCTCTTCTCGCATTTGCCAGGGCTCTTATCGTACCCATCATCTGGGCTGTTATTCCCTTCGCTCTTCACATCTGGGAACAGAGCAGACTCCAAGGCGCTGCTCTCATTGTGCTGCTGCTGCTGTTGTTGTTGTTGAGCCGCGGCAGCAGCAGCCGTGGCAGCAGCTGTCGCAGGGCAAAAGTTCTGTTTGTGTGCCAGGTAGTTCTCCACTTTGTTGAAACTTATCTTGCACACTGCACATTCGTGATAGTCCAAGAGTCTTTTGGGAGAGCTACATGTCTTGTCGGGGACCGGTGAACACTTTTTGCTGAGATCAATGGGTGCGTCCAGCTCCTGCTGCTCCGCAGCGTTGCATTTGGGAGGCAGAATGGGCTTAGTGACAGTCAGAGAGGCCTCCAGGTGTTTGGGTACCATGCCGGGGAAGATGTCGCAGCGGGGGTGGAAGCGGTCGGCCAGACTCTCCACGGCCTCCTGAGACGTGCAAGGGTTCATCGGAGGAACGCCGAGGAAACCCGACTGCCCCATAGGGATCCTCTGGGGGTCCTGATCCGGGAGACACATCTCGTACATCTTCCTGCGCTTGCGGGTTCTCATGGTCCTCTGCATGGAGGGCACCTTGTTAGCGGACATCCGTTTCATGGGGGGGTCGTGGCGGGTGGCACAGTAGTACTGCTTGTGGACCATGTAAGTCTCGTGACGGCTGAAGGTGATGTTGCAGGCTTCACAGGTGGTCTTGTTGGGATCATTGTCACTTTCCACCAACCCCGTGCTCGGGCTCTTCCCTTCCAGTTGCTTCCCGTTGAGCCGCTCCTCTGCCCCGGTCGGGGTCGACACCTTTTTCACCTGCCCCGCTAGATCCTTGTCGGATGCTTTGCCCCCCGCGTTGATCATGTCCAACACGTTGGAGTTCATACACGCGGACTGCATGAGGTGGCTGTCGGCCTCCGTCGGGTGGCAGCCGGCCAGCAGGCTCACAGAACTGTGACCGCTGTTGGGGCTCACCGCTTCTGGAACCTTCTCGGAGAGCGCCGAGAAGTCCGGCGACTTGGTCATGTGCTGCCAGCGGCTGTTGCAGTAGTGCTTTTTGTGGACCAGGTAGTTGTCCAGGTTGCTGAAGGTGATGTTGCATTCGAAGCAGGTGGCCCCCTTGGGCATCAGGGGACTGTAGATGACAGGCGGGTAGCTGTTCCCGCCGTGGCGCAGTCTCCGATGGACCAGCTCTGACATCTTCGCCAGAATCTCCGAGGCCTGCGGGACGACGGAAATGTCCTGGGAGAAGGCAAACTGAGACAAGAAGGGGCCCATGGGAAACGTAGGCATGTTATGTTGCACGGGGGAGGAGGCTAGTCGGGGGCTGGAGGGCTCTGACTTGATCCTGGTGTAAGAAAAACTGGCTTTGCTGCCCGGATGGGCCTCTCCCTTCTGAGCAGACAACATGGGCTTCTTCTCAGCCTTGTCAGCCTCTCCGTCTGTGGCCGTCTCCTTGCTGAGGGCCCCTTTGGGACTTCCTATCAGAGCGTCCTTCTTGTTGGCCAGCTCTGCACGGCCCTGTTGCTGCTGCTGCTGCTGCTGGAGGCTGTCCTCCGGACCCCTGGGGGAATGCTCGGTGCCGTCGCCTTCCCTGTGAAGTTTGCTGCCGTGCCCATGTAAGTCCTGATGCTGTAAGAGTTCCCTGTGGCTCTGGAAGCTGATATGGCAGTGATTGCATCTGAAGGCCGCCTGTGACAGGTGAGACATGATGTGATGCTGGAACGTAATAAGAGAATCTGCCGTGTAGTTACAGATTGTGCATTTCAAGCTGGTGCCAGGAGGGAGGCTCTCTTCCATTTTGACACCTGCGAGGGAGATAAAAGAGGAGAATTGCTCAGAATCTCGTCTCCCACTTCTCCTTTAGAGTTAACTGCAGACGCCATCAAACGCTCGCGCCTTATGCAAGCTTATTCCCATTCACTTGAGGTTTTTTTTTCACACAATGATAAACTGTCAGCTGTTTTTAGGGACAGTCAGATATGTATATTCCATAAAAGAAGTGACACTTTTTCCATATTCATGTTAAGAACTGTTCAAATTTTCTAGAGCACTTTCATTTCAAATTTAAAATACATAAACAAGATGTATACGTTGTTGTATTTTCTCTTTTATCTCTCAAAATCCTCAAGTTTTTATAAAAAAAAAAAAAAAATGTTTTCAAATCATTTTTCAAGAGATAAAAGCTGAACCAACCTATCCCAGTGTGAAGTTTCTCCTTGTAAATCAATTTCTGCTTCGTTATTTGCCTGAAGCATCACAGCAGCTCGGACCCAGGGCCAGACTTTATAAAGGGCTTAGAGGGGCAGTAGCCCAGGGCCTCAATTTTTGGGGCGTGCCTGAATGTTTTCCTTTCTTATTCTTTTTTTTTTTTTTTATGAATACGTGCTTTTGCAAATCTATAATATTTAAAACTCACAAGCCCAAATTAGATGAGTTGTATTTGTTTTGATATTTTTCTGAACAGAAACAATATTCAAGTATTTGAAAATTATGAAGTTATAGTTGACTTTATGAGAGCAACATGGAGTTATTGGCTATGGGAGGTATTGAATCTATCATACATGAATTCACACCTGCTGATGTATGAATTAATGTACTGTAATTTGCATTAGTAACATTTTTTCTTCGTCAATAGGACACCAAAAGCGGCTCCAGCCCGGGGACCCACTGCCTTGTAAGTCCGGCCCTGTCCAGATCATGACACTGCCACCACCATGTTTGACTGTTGACTGAAATGTTGAGCTAGTTTAACGGCAGGTGCAACGAGACACCTTCTGCACTGCAAAAACACAAAATCTGACCAGGTGTTTTTGGTCGAGTTTGTAGAGCAAATATCGTAGTACACTGGAAATAACACAAAACTAACTAATTCATTGATGTTGATGAAAAAGTACAAGTTATAAGTGAAATCATCTGCCAGTGGAACAAGACATTTTTGCCATATTATAAGTTAAAATGTCTTGTTCGACTAGGCCTGTTGTAATAAGCAGTAAATCAGTTAATCGCTTGCTAAAGTAAAATGAGCTCAATAATTTCTATTTGCATGATTCATTGTTTTTCTCTTGATCTACCAAAAACTAGATAACAAAAGTCTTTGATCTGGTTCTTTGGTCTCAACTAGCCTTTTTTATGAAGGACAATTGTATTTACAGAAACTTCATGATTCATTTTATTTGTTGTTTCTGGTGTTTTATTTGTTTTGGACATTTAAAATGTCTTCCAGTTCCAGTGTTAAATGTTTATTAGAATTTGAAGTTTATTGATCTCTGAGATTGTATTCTTGGGTTATTATGCCATTAGTATAACTTGAAAATGGTCTCAGAACAAGAATATTATCATTTATCGCAGTAACTTCTGGGAAAATTTATCATCCAGGAAATGTTATCATGACACTAGCAGACTATTTGATTTATAACTATAACTTTTTCATCAATACTAATGAATTATTGACTTAAACAAGCTCCTATATTTTGCTGGAACGTTACTTGCCTTGTCTCAGTTCAAGTATATTAAGATATCTGCACTAGACTGAAAATACTTGGTAAGATTTTGTGTTTTGACTCTCCCATATTTTCTCACTTTTTCACATTTTGTTGCCTACTTCATGCTGTCAAACAGGTTACTCTTCTGTAAATTTTGGATTTTCAAAGTTTGGCCATTTCCAGGTGTGAGAACATTTTTATTCAGCTTTCCAAAAAAATGGGATTAATCATGGCTAATTCATCGGTATGGGCAGCTCTTTCCTTTGATAAATGAAATCAGCACCTGAAACTGCTGCTATTCAGTCAGTTTGGTGAGTTTTGTGACAAAACAAGCAAAAACTGAACAAGTTAAAATGGGCTGTTTGGAGCCGTGCCGCTGCCGCTCACCGCTGTGTGAGGTGCTTAGATGGATCTCCAGGGCTCTGGCTCCAGAGAAGCTCTTGTTGCACTGAGGGAAGGGGCAGACGCTGGGGGTCTGGTGGGGTCCGCCGTCACCGTCCTCCACCACCGTCTCCGTCTCCCGCTGCCGCCCGCTGCAGTAGTACATCAGATGAGCCTGTAGGTTCCTCTCGCTCCGGAACCAGATTCCACACGCCTTGCAGGGGAAAATGTCTTCTAAAGAGAGAAGGGACAAACCGGGGGACATGATATGAGGACACAAACAATGCTTTCAATTTTGAGTACGAAGATAAAAAAAAATAAAAAAGCTTGAACATAAACACTCCTCTCCTCCAGTTGTGACTCTCAAAGCCTGTATTAAAAGGCTTTTCCCACCAAATCCTGAGCTGCAGCCTATCGCTGCGCCGCTAGCACGAGGTCGCTTGCCCTTTCTCAAGGGCAAACAAGAACACTGGACCATCTGCTTCCAGCAGCCTCCCTGTCGAGCTGAACCCAGATAGCCCTCTGCTGCGTAAACAAACACACTATTTGCATGAGGCAAGCGTTCCGCAATTAACACGTTCACTTCGGAGCCTCAGCGCGTGTTTACGCGAATCCCCATCCCCCCAAAAAAACTTCAAGGTCGACAGTTCTTATCTGTGACGCAGAGACTCATCTGGGTTAATCTACGACCCGCCGTAGACGCCGCCGCTCGTTAAAAGCAGGTGACCGGGCGGTGCAGAGCGGACCGGAGAAGGCGGAGGGAGTGGAAAAGCGTTCGGGCGCTTACTGTTGACGATGGCGGTGGGCAGGATGGAGGCCATGGCGGCCTGCTGCGGCAGGAGCTGGATGCTGTCCAGCAGCCGGGCCGGGTACATGCCCTCGCTCAGAGACATGTGGTTGACGGCCTGCAGGCGCGAGTCGAAGTCCACGGCGAACGCCACCAGCTCCTCGCCCTCCATCATGTTCTTGGTGGTGGTGCACCACAGCTGACCACCTGGAGGAAACACAGACAGGAGGCTTAGCGTCTAAAGTTTGTTGGTGATGGTTCTAGAGTCCAACAGCTGCTGGAAGGAAGAACGCACGGTCACGCTCCTTTGTGCAGGATGTCACACAATGGGACGGTAGAAAAAATACATTACATGGCATTTCTATGATTAAAAAAAGGAAGAATTTAACATTATAGCAGATGGGACAGTTACTGGTATTCCTGAAAAGTCAGGTTGATTAGAGTTTTCATTTCCTTCTTATTAATAATTCATGATTTTCTGTTTCACTTTGGAATAAAAATGGCATCACACTGTGCATGGTGAACAGGAAGGTAAAAAAATGTCAAAAAATGGTATCTGATGGTCAGCACGTTTCCATAACAACTATTAGACACTGTCTACATTCCAAGTGGTTGTTTCTGAGGCATCCCAGGAAACATGGAGTTTGTTGAACTCTACCGAGATTTTAACTATTAACTTCAACTATTCTTCCCTATAAATAATAGTCAGCGCACCAATAACTGTGTTTTTCTGATGTTTGCACAGTAAAGATGGAGACCTGAATGTAACCGTGATGAATTTACTTTATTTACAAGCTTTCTTTGTGTTCTGCATTACACTGAATTAACAGACTTGAGTCTTTTGCAGCCTCTAATAGGTTTTCTCAAGATTTAGCTTTGTCCTTTTCCCATCAACCGACCAGTTTCCTTACCCTGATGAAGCAGAGCTTTCCCTAAGCATGACGCTGCCACCACCATGTGCCACAATAGGCCTGGTTTTAGAAGAAACCAATGAAAACAAAGGATTTTCAACACACAAAAAAAGCAAAATTGTAGCAGTTTCCATACTACTGAACAGCAAAAACACAAAGTCTTACCAAGTATTTTGGTCTACTGTTTAGCACAAATATGTTAGTATGACTGGAATTAAAACTAACTTAAAATTAACTTCTCAGGAACATATAGGAGCTTGTTTAAGTCAATAATTCATGAATATTGATCAAAAGTACTAACTAGTACAAGTGAAAAAATGTGCCAGTGAAACTAGTACTTTTCTTTATCAGTATTAAGCAATTATTGACTTAACGCACGCTCCTATATCTTGCTGAAAATGTACTTGTAAGTTAGTTTTTGTCTTATTTCAAGTGCAATAAGATATTTGCTCTAGAAACTAGACCCAACATCCTTGGTAGGATTTAGTGTTTTTACAGTGTGCCGCCCAAATTCAGAGCAACGTCGACCTCAGCTGGGGAAACACTGATGCCCAGAGTTGTTGTCAGCTGCAGCACTGAGACAGGTCCTCCACATTATTAGATTGTTGTGTTTTGGGATTAAGCATTCCACTGAAATCTTCTGAACATATTCATTAAGTAAGAGACAGAGGAGGGTGTGTGTGTGGGTGTGGGGGAGCTCTGAGGGGGCAAAAGGAGAGAATGAAGGTTTTAGCTCTGATAAAAAATTATCTCAGCACATGACAGGCTTTTCAGCTGCACTTCATTTTCCCATTGAAGAGATTAAAGTTTTTAATATGACTATTTACAGAAATCTGGCTGCGGAGATAACAACAAACCATGATACGCTCCCGCTAAATGGCAGAATTAGGACATTGTTTCTGAGGGAGGATGGACAATTAATTAGAGCGCGCTGTTGGCTTTCAAAGATGTGCAAACATACCGACGGAGCGTCAGGCTGAGAGGGGACGCGGCGTGAGGTCTGCCTGGTGTGGAATAAAGAGAGTCCTGAGGAGAGGTGTGAAGGGGGCGGGGGCTGTAGAGGAGCCCCCACAGGTCTGCAGCACTGATAACTCATGTCTGCACAACATCAGTGAGTCACCAGGTTTAAAACGGCACTGCGGAGTGGATGAAGGTGAACCAGCAGTGGCAACCCCAAAAGGGGGGGCAGCTGGGGCCAACGGCCCATTGTGAAAAATGTTAGCCACCCCACTGGCCCAACAAGAGAATTATATTCAGGTTATGGAAGGGCATAAATGTAAAACCCAATAAAAAAAAAGTTAATTCATAACATAAAAAATAAAATAGCAGCAGTAGGTAACTTATAATTTAAAATTTTTTTTTTTAGATATTTGTTAACATTATCATTAAGTGGTGACAGTATAAGACAGATAATCTGTGAAAAAAAATCAAGCTCCTCTGCCTTCTCCCAGTGCTCCTAGTACAAAGTGCAGAAATCCATCACACAGTCAGAAATAGCCAATCAGAGCCAGGAGGAGGGTCTTAGTGCTGTCAATCACTCTCCTGCTCACCCACCTCTCCCCTGCTTTCTGATAAGCTATAGCTGGTTCACCACAAGAACATATCATAGCCACCGATGACAATTTTCCTGTCTCCATCATTAGCACATTTAGTACCACATACACGAGGTTGATTGACAGCACTAGGACCGTCTTCCTGGCTCTGATTGGTTGTTTTTGACTGGGAATGATACATTTTTGCAGAGCACAATAGTAGCACTGGGAGGAAGCAGAGGAGCTTGATTTTTTCACAGATTATCTGTCTCATTCCATACTGTCACAACATGGAGACAGTTTTAATAGATATGGAAAAAAAACATATTTTTATAAAAGTTGCATGCTTCTACTTTAATATATACATCAGGACAGTCTACATAAACCTGTTAATGCATGTGATTAATCTAAAATGCTTAACGTGTTAAATTTGCTTAACACAAATTAACTAAATGACCTATTTTGACCTAAAAGCCTTTCTATTAGTTAGCTCACAGCAGCTCGTTGCACAGTCTTGTACTGTGGTCAACGATGCAGATTCACATATAGGAGAGAAAAGATGAACACGGAGAGTCAGACTGGTCATGTTCACTTTAAAAAAACACAGTGATGGACTTTTGGATAAAATCAAAGCAGAATGTACTTATTGCAAAGATTAATTATCCTTCAATGAAGCACAACCAGCTTATAATTAGCATTTCCAAATTACATTTGAAACAAAATTACTTCTTTTGATTTTTCTTAAAATTAATACCGGCCCAGTCTGGCCAAGCCTATGAAATTTTCTGGGGGCTTCCTTGAACGGGAGGAAAGAAATCCATGTCTGTTTCCTGGATACGCAAAACCCAACTACAGACAGATCATGTGTGAACCAGTGTTAAACCTCTGAGATAAATACTTCCTTTATATTAATTAAAACACAAAGCATCAGATTTAACGTCTGTTATCCTGATTGAAACATTCCCGGGACTTCCTGCTTGTGACTCCCTGAAAATTAGAGCAGCACAAACACGTCAGAGCGGTGACACGCTATTAAAAAATACGCTATCTGTCTCAATCCCGTCTGCGTGCGCGCTTCCTCCCTGCTGCTGCGCGCGCCACTTTAAAGAGCAGCGCCTATCTGTCGCCCAATCTGCTGCGACGGCACGCGCACTTCAGGCCCTCTCTGCTTCATCGTTTCTTGATTCTGTCATACCACACACCGCCCGGAGAGACCCTTTGAATTTTTATCTCCTAATTAAAATAACAAAACTCCTCTCCACTGTCTGCCCGAGTCACCGTCAAGGTAGATACAAAACTGCCGCTGACAATGGCGAGGAGTATCGCTGCACCAGCCATAAAAAAGTTTGAGTTTCTCAAATGCTCTTAGTTTACAAAGAGAATCAAGAACGAGATCCAGACTCTCGGATACCAGTCGGGTTTGTTTGGATCGATCCAGAAGCTGAGATAGGGTCCTCACGTGACGTCTGATGAAAACGTTTGACTGCGTTTTAACAAAACTCGAACTCCGAATGCTTCCCTCCGGCCAAGATTGCTGCACATCCATCTGCTGTGTGTGTGTGCGTGTGTGGGTGTGTGGGTGTGTGAGCAGGCTGGAAGAGAGTTTCAGGACTGAGTGTCCTAGTTTCACCGAGGCAGCGCTGAGCTCGTTGCAGTGACTCGCTTGGGGCGGCAGGAAAACTGTTTGAACTGCACCGTTAGAGGCGTCTGAACTGGAACTGGGGAAACAAAAAAACCTGTATCTTCCACTTCACAAATATACTAGTTTGCCTTGGTCTAGGTCAGGGGTCGGCAACCAGTGGCTCCGGAGCCACAAGTGGCTCTTTAGCGCCGCCCTAGTGGCTCTCTGGAGCTTTTTCAAAATGTTTGAAAATGGAAAAAGATGGGGGTGGGAAG
>CAEGAG010054303.1:0-12606 GCA_903067065.1 Brachyrhaphis terrabensis
AGGTACAAAACACTGGAATGAAATGGCTTCATTACCTCCTCCTTGTGTAGATCAGATCTCCAGAGCCTTAATGACCTCATTATTCTATTCAGGTGATGCAGCAGAGCCTCATCTAAAAGTTGCAGGACACCTTGAGGACTGGAGTTTGACACCTGTGAGTGTTAACAAGTATCAAACTCCAGGAATAAGTGTTATTTAAGTTGTTCAAAAAAGTACATGAAAGTACATGTAGTACACTTTAAATTGTGCTTTAATACAATTTAAATACTATTAAAATACACTAAGCACAAAATTAATTGTTCCAAAATGTCACACTTTAAGTTAACTAATCCTAAGTGAACTTGAAGAATACTCATGATTAGTTTGACTTAAAGTATCCTCAAGTAGACAAAAAATTTAACATAGTATATTAATTTTTCACCAGGGAAAGCCCATCTATTAACAGAGTTAATAATTTGTGTATTTTGTTTAGTGCAACAGTGTTTGCATTGTACTGATAAAGTCTTACCAGATTGACTGTCTGCAGATGCCATTTTGTACAGGTTTAAATCATCTGTAAGAAAAAAAAAAAGTACTTTATCAACTTTTTTGCTATTATGAATAAACCTTTTATCAATAAATTATTTGTATTATTGTGCTTTGAATCTAATTTCAAATGATTAGTAAATGTAAAAGAAAAATGTATATAAATATTTATATTTACACACCTAATGATTAATGCTAAGCTGTTCAGTAAACATTAAAATAGTAATTATAAAGCTGTTTTACAGCTGAATTGATATAATAAATTCATTTTATATTGCCATTGTGTTTATCAGGTTGAGAATGGGAGGGAAAATATAGATTACCATTTATACAATAAAATGAGGATGTGTTTGTTTGTGTGTCTGTTTTCATTTTTATCACCCAGAAGGATTATTTATCCAACAAACACAATATTGTGGATACAAACTCCAAACCCCCATTTAGGGTCAGACTACAGAAATTAATAAAAAATAAATGTGTGTGTGTGTGTGTGTGTGTGTGATCTTTACTTCATTCTGGGGCCTTGGGACATATGGGAAACTTTTTATTATTTATCTTTAAGTTTTATTAAATACATATGAAAGAATAAAAAAAATAATAATGAATTTCCAAAATATGCCATAGGATATAGAAAGAATCTGGTGATTGTCAGCACAATTACTGATAATTTATTGTTCTTGTACCAGTTTCTTAAGTCATATATTTACATGAACTATGTAAATAGTCAAAACAGCAAAACCAAAAAACACCAGTAACATTGACAAACTAAACAACAATTCAGTTCAATTTCAATGTGATGTAAGAATGTTCAATTAAGTTCAGTTTTAGTTCCACTCCATTTCAGTTTTTTGTACAGCTACGGCTTCATGTTATTTATCAGCAATCATAACATTTCATAACACTGTATCATCTAGATCAGGGGTCCTCAACTTTCAGATGCATTTCTGCTTCACCACAGCTGATCCAGAATACAAGTTCATTAGCAGGTTGCTGTCAGGAGTCTGGAGAACCTGAGGACGTAATTCAGTCATTTGATTCAGGTGTGATGGACCAGAGACACAACTAAAGGTTTCAGGACATTCGACCTCCAGTACTGGAGTTAAAAACCTGATCTGGATTATGACAAGAGAGCAAAGAACTGTAGGTGTTGTAAAGAGGATCCATTTAAGCAAAAATATCAAAATATGAGTTATTTCCATTTATCCACCTGTTATACAGTATATTTTACTACTATTGAGAAGGTTGTCTTAATATTTTGTTCAATAAACAGTATCTATTTACTTGATTAGTTTTCTATTAGGATTTTAAAAGTTTTATATTGTACATCAGTTTTAAACTAAGTCATGAAATATTTTTTCACAATTAACTCAATTTGTTTACTTTATGTAGTTGGAAATGATTTACCCAGCAAAATGAAAAAAATATATCTCAGTCAAAATAGTTATGATTGAAATACTGAGGAAGTTTGGCTTTCAGTTTCAAGTCAACAGAGACAAAAGACTTCTGCCTCAGAAAATAACCACCATGGCCAGAAACCAAAGATTTCAAGCTGCAACATGTTAAACATTTTTTTTCTCACCATTCAGTCAGGACTGAAAGTTTGTCTTTCCTGAATAAAGTACCCTGTTGTAATGCATTTAAACATAAAGTTTAAACTTTTTGATATGTCAGTCAAATATGTAACCTATTGTTTAGTGACACATGAACATCTCACATGTTGATTTAGATTTTCTCAGTTATTTCAGTTAGTAAGTGATATTTCTACAACAAATCAGCAGACATATTATTGAACACATATTGTGTGAGAAACTGCTGAACACTCAGGCCACACCTTTTGCTGAACAATGAAAAAACCTTCCGTTTTTTCTTACGTAAAAGGTTCAATAACCGTGACACTCCGTCATAAGTTTCCTTGATTTGTTTAATCATCTCAACATAAATTAAGGATTTGCTGCTATTTCAGCTCCTCAGTGTGAAATAAACGAAATAATCTGAGTGGCACAAAGACAAATTTAGGCTTTTACTGTATGTGAAAAATAAAACACTTGATGTTTGTAACTTCCTGAATATTTTCACAACTTCTGCTTTAGTAAATCATCCCATAGAGACATAATTTTTTGAAAATAAATGTGATTCTTTATGTGGATTCGTTTCTTCAGGACAGTTTGCCTCAGATTAAAGAGCAAAAAGCAAATCAGAAAAAAACATTTCAGCCATTTTAAATAATCTGAAAAAAAAAAAAAAAAAAAAAAAAACTTACCTGTGCTTAATTAAGAATTGATGTCTAAATGATTTCAGGTGAATATCTGTCTGATTATTACAATGAATTAAAAAAACTAAACACTAAACTATGATTTATACTGATTTAATCAATCTGCAGTGTGAGCTCTATTTCCTGCTGCGCCACAGAAAGACTGAAAGCAAAAGATCTTGACAATGAGGTGGGAGAAACTGGTGGGGGAGGGTCATGACTTTCTGAGGACGAAAACAGAAAAGTAGGAACATAATCATAATCAGCAACAGGAAGGTAAAGCTACTTCAAACAGAGTAAACATTTATGAATCTCACCACTGTCATATTTATCTACCATACATTTAGAAATCTGATGAAAAAACAAAGTTGTGACTATATGATACATAGACATGTGATGCCACAGCTCCACCTGCTGGAGACTAAGAGAAAAACAAGTGTGTCCTGTAAATAGACTCCAGAGCATTGTGTACCTGTGGATGTATCAGCAGAGGTGATGAGAATGACAGCTACTGTGGACTAACTTTTCCACATGGTGTCAGCAGAACCATCTCACAGTGGAAAAGATGAAGGTTCTGGTTGTAGATCTGAGGAGGAACAAGACACCAGTGACTCAAAGAAGGACCAGAGTTGTCACTGTGTTCTGAGACGCTTTAGAGTCTGCCAGATTATGTTCAGGATTTTTACTCTTTGCTGTTTCCTGCTGGTGCTTCAGGCTCGGGGTATCAGATGCCAACAAACCCAACAAACTGATCAGTGATGTGGTGGGAATGAAGCTGGACTCTGATGGCAGTGAGAGGCAGGACGATGCTAACGAGGCTGCATGCAAACTTGGGACAAAGTTTTCCATCCACTCCACCATTCGTTAGTCAAACACAGGAACTCTTTGAGGAGAAGAAGTGATTCCACTAAAATGTACCACAGAGAAACACAGAAAGTCATTCCTACCTGTGCAACTGGACTCCACATCTCCTCCCTTAATGTTTCACATCATCTATGTTGTGAAACATCTTTAAAAATGTCTGTCGATAACCAACATTATGTGCAGTAACTTGAATTACAGCCAAACATATTACAACAACTCCCCTTAATCTATTTGCAATATACAAGGGCTGGGACTTAAATGTGTTAATTTTGATTAATTAACTACACAACTTTTAACACAGTCAATTGCTTTTATTTTTGTTTAGCTTTTTTTACATACAAAGGTCTGAAGCCAGAAACTTTTTATTGTGTAAATTAGATGCAGGAGCAACATCCTCTGAAACATCGATGGATGATGAAGACATTTCTCTCGGCTCACTGGGTTTTGATTTCTGGTTCTAAACCATCTGATTGGATGAAGGAAAAGACTGTTGTTGTGTTCAAGTTGTGCTAAAAGGAGTTAGCCTGTTGGAGAATCTATTCAAGAATAAAATAGCATCTTGAGGCTGGACATCTGGACATTAATGTCAGCGTCTACAGAAACTGCATGACTAGTCTGGGAAGCTTCTTTGCCTGAAGAACAAATTATTAAATATTAATATTTTTGTTGCTGAACTTATATATCTATTTAGTCAGTAATCTTCCAATTTTATGGGTTTTGAGCTGGATTTTTATTTGTTATGTAGTTTTAAAACATGAGTTTAATTGCAATAAATTAATTACAGACGCTTCATTAACTCAATGTTTTTTTAAATTGGTTCACCTCTGCCAGATGTTACTGATTTGTTCTTTAAGCAGGAGGCTTGATCTCCACTGCTTGAAATCAGTTTTTCATTGTTTAATTCTGACTCTCTTCTAAACAAAGGGTCAAATGTTACATTTTCAATAAAGAAAAAACTTTTTAATAAATATTTAGTCCAGGAAACCTGATGTCAGTCATTTGAAAACAACATTTTATTTTTATTTTACAATACAGAATAAGACACTTTTTCAAAAATAAAATAAAAGAAAATGAATAAGTAAATTTCTTTTTAAGGGAAATATATTAGAAAAACATATAGTTCCTAACCTAAGATGAATAGATCCAAAACAATATCAATATAGCTTTATCATTCAATTCAATGTATTGATTGATCACTTTTTTAAATTATTTATGTATGAAGAAAAGTATCAGTCTGATGTTTTGCTCTGTTCTCTGACTCATTGATCATATTGATTATGGATTATAGATTAATGTTTTGCCACTTTCAGTTTTTCTCAAGTCAGAATAAATCTGTTATCTTTGTTTGGAGCCTCTTTTACCTCAAAGTCCTGCAGTGACAATAAACATCATAATGGCTTTAACCAAATAAAAATATTAATTTCACATATTTATCAACATTTTTCACAATCTTTTCAACATTTGACAAATTAAGCTCATAACAGAATCTTCATTTTTATAAGCAGAGCAACATGTGTTTACATTCTGATTGTTTTTGAACTTTTTAATGCTTCAATATTATTTTATCTACAAGAAAAATAAAAATTATTTACTGAATTATTTACAACTTTAACATTTTGATAGTTATAAGCAGCTATGAAATACTAAATTGTTTAGTTTATCAGTCATTCATGATTTTAACAAAGACTTGGTACAAAAAGCTTTGGTGACACTTTATTTTGAAGGGGTGTGAATAAATCTGACATGGCAGCTGTTAGGAACATGAAGCAGATTTGACACTTTTAATAGATTTATATTCAATGCAACTTTTAGTTCAACATTACATTAAAAGTGTCATTATTTACCAAATGACAAGAGTCATAACCATCCATAAAGACTCCTTCATGTTCATGACATTATCAGTCATAAACCTTCAGACACCCAAAGGTTTTTATGCCTCTGGTTGTTTTCATGTTTCTGCAGGAAGTGACCCAGAACATCTGGTGACCCGCTCGGCCCCAGAACCACAGCGTCTCATCACACTGTCATTAGATTCATGTCTGTAATGATTTCATGAGGATAAATTATTACTGTGTTTTGCATGTCTTGCTAAAGTGTTTAATTATTGGTATGTAAGGGTTGAAAACTTTGACCATTCCTTTGATCTCTGCCTGTTTTCTAACTCCTTCCTTCAGTTTCTGTCTCAGATCTTCTGTCTCTTTCTTGTGTTTCTCCTCCAGTTTTTTGAACTCATTTTCATGCAGTTCTTTTGATGTTTTCTCTTTAACCATTGTTGCATATTTTTCTTTCTCCTTTTCATATTTTTCTTTGAGGTTATTAATTCTCATCTCCTCTCTCTGCTGTCTCTGTTTTTCTTCCTCACGTCTCTTTTCAGGCCCTTCTTGTCGTTCCTCCTCCATCAGCCTTAGTTTCTCTTCCACTTCTCTTATTTTCATCTCTAATGATTCATCAGCAGCTTCATCTTTTACTCCTGATTCCATCTTTTCCTCTAAAACTACCAGCTCCTCCATCAACAGTATCTTCTCCTTTTCTTCTTGAATTTTCCTCCACTTCTCTTTTTTCTCCCAATATTTTGGTTCTGTTTTTCTCAGCTCAGTTTCTCTACTGATCTCTTCCTCCATTTCCTGCAGTATTTTTCTCTGCTGATCAATTTCTTCTTCCAGTTTTCTTTTCATGGCCTCTTTCTCTGCTGAAAGGTTTCTCTCCAGCTCTTTGACCTTCTTATTTATTTCTTCTTCTCTCTGATTTGCTATGTTCTGCATTTCCTTCTGTATAGCAGCTTCTGCCGCCTGCAGCATCTCATTGGTGTAGAAACTTCCTCCATTTTCTTTCACCATGTCGTCAATCATTCTGATCAGCTCTCTGACCTGAGAACGGTTTTCTACTTTATTATTAAACACATGGTATCTTCCTCCACAGTCAGCGATGAGCTTCCTGAAAGAATCATCACTTTCATATTTAATATAATCTTCAATGAGGCCATTTTGTTCTAACAAATCTCTTCCAGTTAAAAGAACGATGGTGAATTTCTCTGAATCCTTTCCAAAGATTTTCTTGATCATTTCTATGGTTTCTTTCTCCTCTGGTGTGAATCTGCCGATCTGCACAACCAGCAGGAAGACATGAGGACCTGGAGCTACCAGAGTAACACAACCCTCCAGCTCATCCTGAATCTGTTTAAGACTCAAACTGTTGTCAAAAAGTCCAGGTGTGTCAACCACAAAAACTGACCGTCCNTCTATTTCAGTCTTTTCCTTCACACATTGCTTTGTGACTGATCTTTGACTCGGTTTTGCTTCAAACTCTTTTCTTCCCAGGATGGTGTTTCCTGATGAACTCTTTCCACTGCCAGTCTTCCCGATCAGAACTATTCTGATGTTGTTTGGATTCCCTTTAACACCTGTGACAAGAAATTCATGAGAAAGAACAAGTCAGAGAAACACAGAGGGAAGACGAACTAAAACTGAAACTGACTGATGTTTTAACAAAACGTCTAGTTTTAAACCAGTAGAGGAAGAAAAAATGATCCAGTGATAATGAACAACTTCCAACTCCTGATTCATGCAAACATTTTAAAATGTACAGATAGATGCATGCAGACATGGACACAAGGACATCGTCAATAAACATACATACATTCTCTATGAACATTTGTACTTGTGCATTTCTGTTTGTTTAAGGATATTTGTATCTGCTGTATTCATGTAAAGGATGTTGATATCATTCTTCTCCAAGAGGTCAATGTGTCCAAAAGATCAACCAACTAACCTCTTACAGTTTTTATAAACTTTGTTTGGCTGTTAAAGAACTGAAACCAGTTTGATCAATGAGGAACTTCACTTCTATGGAGAAACACTGACTGACCAAAAAGAGTCAGAATTATTAGTTTCTGTTCAACATATGGATTTATTAATACTAACAACTGGATGAATAGACAGAGACAAGATTTATAATATGTTTACAGATGTAAGAATCGTACCTTCCCATTCTGACTGGACGGTTTTCTGGCTGCTGATTGGTTCCCTCTCCTTAGTCTTCATCACAGATTGCAGCACCGTTTGCTGCTGCTGAGGGACTGCAGGAACACAAAACAACCTTTAGGTGGCGCTGCAACAGGCTTTTTATCAAATGGTCATTTAGTTTAAAACTAAGGCAGCTTTTTGTTTGCTTTCTTAATGTTTTGTTGATTCTATGCTCTGCTATTCTTATGATATTGTATTTCTGAATTGGTTTAAGTCTTCCAGATGTTAGAGATTATCTGGTAAAGAACAGATAATCTTATTGTCCAGGATCTTGTAGGATCACAATAACAACAATAACATCTCATCAGATTTTGGACCAAACTGATGTATTTAGAAACTTTTGATGGAATCAAACTTTTTTATGCTCATATATCTTCTGTAATCTCTGGACACTTTTAATCTTACCTGTCCACGTCGACATGAAGGGTTTCCGGCTGATGACTGGTTTGGGTTTCTTGTCCTGCCAGACAGAATCCTGGACCGGTGGCGGCGCTGGCCGCGGCGGCAGCTGAGGGGCTGCAAGACAACAAAAAGGCTTTTGGTGACATTAGTTAATTCTCCATCCCACATTTTAACAAAATAAATGTATGTAGAAAAAAGCATAAGATGGATTTTTTTTCTAATTGAAAACTAACTGCACTGTTTCAGTAAGTGATGTAAAAATACTTGAATTGCATTACAGCATTATAGCTGCTGAACAGTTTCTGCATGTTTCCTCTGGTGATGAGCTCCAACTCTTTCAGAATAAAAGACCTCTTTGCCATCAGCCTAACTTTGTTCTGTCCCAACAGGCCCAGTCCAAAACACTGATGGTGCCTCCAGTCAGAAGGAAACATAACTGTCTAAATTAAAACTATTTACAGCATCAACATGCATTTGGTGGATTAATCTGTCCCTCATTCTTTTATTTCCTATTTTTAAAGGTCCCCATCAAAAACCCAACATGAATTATTTTCATCCTTGTATCAATCAGCAGCATCTTTACTGACCAATCGTTATGATTTAAAGTAAAATGAAACCTGAAGAGGTAAATATAGTGGAGCAGAGTTAAAGTTGATCAATATTCAGATCCTATATGACATTTGACCTTTAGTTCCCACAGTGACACATTATTTCCTTCTGATTCTGATGTCATGTTATAAACCAACAATCTCGTTTTTTTAGTTTGTTTTCTGACCCATTTTTTATTGTTCATAATGTTGAATTATTCAGCAGTGGCTATAAGAAGAATCACCATATTAGCTGATGGAGGAATCTCACCTTCCCACATGGAAACGATGGTTTTAACTCCGTCTCTTGGTTCTGGATGGAACCAAGAGACGGAGTTAAGGGAGGCTTTCCGGGGAGGCGGCGGCGGCGGCTCCAACTTCTTCAACTCAAAGGCTGCAAGACCAGAAATGTGTCAAACTTTTTCCAGAGAAGCAAGCAGAGCAGATACTCTAAATGTTTTTATTTCATGTAAAAATGCTTATACATATTGTTACCATTTAAATATGATCAAGTATTAAACATATTTAGTTAATGTGACTTTAGATGCACAATGACTGTCCATTACAAAACGACTCACTTTTAATGATCATGAGAGAAAAAGTTTGAACTATGAATTAATTTAAATAACTTTTATAAAAGTATTTTTTTATGCAACCTTTTTTATTTATCCATCTACCAATAATAAAATATAATATATATATATTCTTTACATAAAATAATCCCACCAAACAAATGTTTTTCGAGCTATAAAATAAATGACTGAAGTGTCACTTTCAGCATAAACAAATAAAGTTTCTGTTTATCTATTTACCAATAACAAGTCCTGAATATCAGATATAATGAGACTAAACTGGAAATCAAAAAACCACAATATTCGACTCACAGTTGGACCGTCGAGAGTCCAGGCTGTTGCTGCGTTGCTCAGGTCTGATATAATCTACAATAAAAATACAGCATCTACATGTAGTGCAATATTATTTTGTTTTCATTACACTGCTAAATAAAATCTTACCAGATTCAGATATGACGTTGTACAGGTGGGATTGATCTGCCAGGAAAAAAGTTAGACTGCATTTTATTTTAATCATGAACATGATAATAACTGTTATGAACAAAACTTTTGTCAACAAAAACCAAAGGATATTATTTGGATTACCTACAAAAGAATCTAATAAAATGTTTTCTTCAATGTAAATAAAATGAACTAAATATATTTTAATGCCATAAAGCTGTTTTATGAAACATAAATTGTGACTAATGGCAGAAGTGAAAAAGGCCTGTTGAACTGTGATCATGATTTAGTTCAGCAGATAGTTTCTCTTCAGAGCAAGAATATAATTTGTTAGACATCATTAACTAGACTGACCAACAACCAGAGTCCAGTAAATATAAAGAGGATTATTGATGAAACATGTTAGGAAAGTCTTTACAGTCTAAACATGAAGGAAGGGATTCAGATGTGTTTCCACTTTCTGGTTGATTTTATATACATAATAATTATATTTACAGTTAATGAATCTAACCTTCACACACGGTTCTCTGGCTGCTGCTTGGTTCTGGATCCATGACACCAAGCTGGACTGGTGGCTGCTGCTCCTGAGAGACTGAGACCAAAATCACACTGATTACATTACAACTTTACTCCATTCAGAAAGTTCAACAGTTACAATAATGGATCTGCTGTCGTGTTAAATTATGAAAAGTAGCAACAGTCAAACTGGGAAGTTCCCAAAACCTCAACTGGTCGCTGTTATGAATAATTATCTTTAGGCAGGTTCAGGTTTTGATTTTGACATTTAACCCTTTAAGCAATTATGACATTATTCCAGTGTTTCATGATAAATAACTACTTGCTGAAGGACAGTGTGAGAACACGGCTGTCTGTGAATCCGGCTGAAGGTCAGTTCCTCCAAGTTTTGGGTTATTTTGTGCATCAGTTCAGGAAAACAGACGCTGCAGCTAAAGACGGAAGAGCTGAACAGATTATAGGGGAAACGTTGTTGTGTGATGATTTGGTCTCTGGGTAAAAACTGTTGGTGGTAAAATCTCTGATCACTTCGGGCGTTTTGCTGTCGGATGTTCTGAGACGTGTGATTCCAAAGATATCTCTGTATTCAGTAAATATGAATCATTTTACCTTGCTGACTCTTTTTGTGCTAAATTAATCCTTCGCATACAAATCCAGGGAGATTTGATTGTAACACAAGATAATGGATTTTACCACATCAGTGCTTTGACCTTTAATCTAAACAACAGCGTTAAAAATATCAGGATAAAATCTGATCAGGATTTTACATTGAAAAGAAAAATGCCTCTGCAAGCAGGACAAGCTTTTAGTCAGTTGGATCCAAAGTCTTTTTTACAACGTATAAACAAAACGACAACAATGTCCTGACTTGGCAAAGGACATTCATGCTTTCATTAACTTCTAAAATGCTGTATGTTTATTTCCACGTGAGCCAAAATTGTCTTTAGCTGAACGTCTCCCTCATGTTTTTATTTATATCGTTTCATATTCTTGACCCCATCTTCCTTTTTGTTATAGAATTGATTTTAAACTTTTACAGTCCATGTTTAAACCTCTAAGCAGCCTGATGCCTTCTTATCAAACTGAACTTTTAAATGTTTCTGTGTGTGCCGGTCCTTCAGGTTATTCAGTCAGCTTTCATAAGATATTCAGCCGACTGTGCATCCATCACAGGAACCACTTAATGCAACACAAGGATGGTTGAAAACGGCATCATGGAGAAACGTTTTGATGACGTGCTGGAGGCAGAGCAGGAGCTTCTTAAAGAGACAGAGGCCAATTTAGATATTAAACTGGGCCTTCTTGGTGGTACCACCCACCCTTTGGAACCAGCTTCATTTGGATCTTCATGCCATCAGTAAATCAGCGCTTTTCCAAAGAAAATTTATGTTTTCATAAAGATTTTCAACGTTTCTTAGTACATTTTTAAAATGTTTTTTTCTGTCATTTTTTATGACTTCATTATGAACTTTGGCCTAAAATCAAATCGTAAAAATGATCAAATCATTTATTATTATTAACAAAACAAGAAATCATTCATTTAGGTATTTTTTCAGGTTTCTTTACCATAAAAACATTGTTTTATTCCACCAAATAAAACCAAATTGTTTTCAAAGTACCAGTCATATAACAGAAGTTCCACATCAGACATGAATTAAATAAAGTTATTGTCATGAATGTGATCTGCTGGGTCTTAAACAGATTCTGTTGTTTCTTAACTTATCTTCAAAGTTCACTAAACTCCATCAAGAAACACAACATTCATCATTTTAAAAATATGACTGTATATCTGCTGAAATTACTAACCGTATTAATGAAAATATGGGTATATTTATACATATATGCTGTCAGCATGTATCAGTTATGGCTCTGCATACACAAAAGCAGGAGCTCCAGTGAAGAGCAGTGGAGGAAACTCCTGCATGTCGTCTCCATGTCTGGCAGTGAAAGTTCATTTTTATAAAAATAGATTATATTTGACTTTTCTCCTGAGAGAGTTTATGCAGGCAGGTCAAAAAGCTAAATGCTATCATGACAGTTAGTTTAAAACTGTATTTATCAATGGAAGCACCATCTATTCATAATGATAGATATGAAACTGAAATGAATGTTCAACTCACAGGTTGGCCGAATAAACTCAGAGCTGCTGCGGTGCTGCTCAGTCCTGAGATCTATGATAGAAATACAGCAAAGTTCTAGAAGTCACTCAACTCTAATTATACTGAAGAAACATCATTTAAAAACACAGTAAAGGAACCAGAATAAGTAAAATCCATATGTAGTGTGAGAAAATGGTGTTTGACAAAAGATCAGCAGATTATCTGGATTTTTGATCTTCAAAATGTTTTGTGCTCAAAACAGAAACAATTTAAGATAAAAGTTGTTTCTAAATGTGAATATGAAGAACAAGCTTATATTTACTGAAT
>CAEGAG010054321.1:0-44414 GCA_903067065.1 Brachyrhaphis terrabensis
TATATATAGCTATATATATATATATATATGAATAGATAGTGGAGAACAAAATAATTGTATCCTCAGTTTCATGAAATCAATGCAAGAAAATTACTAAAGAAAATGTCTCATTCAGGTTTTGTGTCAAAATTATTGATTTGAATAATTGATTTGTCTCATTCAGGAAAACCAAAATTATTGATCTGAAATTACCTTTACGAAAGTTTAATAGACCAAGGAGGCCTAATGCATGTGTCTACCCCAAAGCACTTGCAACTGTAGAAAGTCAATCAACACAAATAGAAAACTGAAGAAGGAACATTTATGACATGAAATTGAAAATACAAAAAGTTTACTTTTTTTTAAAGATTCATAAAAAATGTTGCACAAAGCAAAATCTGATGTTTTCAAAACATTTGATAATTGCTCAAAAATCTTAACACCTAGAAGATTTCGCTGGAGGAAAACATGTTAAAATAAAAAAAAAACTTTATACATTCCAATATTTTCCTCTTCATCTGCACCACAAACACCACAAATGAGCTTTGCTTTATTTTTGGCGGGCAAATAAAACCAAACAAAAATCATAACTCTAGCATTAATAAAAAATAAATTAACTTGTAAGCTATGAACAAGTAAACAGGCTGAAAAGCTATTTTGTTTCCCCAAGATTCAAAAAGTAAGCCTTTGTTAAAAATCACAAAAGACCCCTAAAATTTTGTTCACCTATAACACGATTCAGAACAGTTTAAGCATAATTGCTTTTTATTTGTGGTCAGTTTCCCACTTTATTGCATGAATTACACAAAGTCATCCAATCCCATGCAAGGCTTTGTCCAGACCTAGTTCAGTACCTTTTCTGCTCCTTCCTTTTTGTATGATAAAGGACAAAAATAAGAACATGGACTACTTTACATCAAAGTAGGTCAAAATGATTTTCTACAGAGGAGGTAGAATCACATGGGTCACTGCATTATTTCTGGCAATTCAGTAAGAATGAGTGTTGTAGGACTGTAGAAAATTACCAACCAATTTTATATAGTTGACCCAGTAGAGTGTCTATATTTGTCTTGCGCTGGGTTTATTGTATGTGGAAGGAGTAGATTTGTCCTTCCTACTATTTCCAATCCAATCTTGGTTTAACAGGCCTTTATCACCTCTGTTCTCTGCAGCAGATCACTCTAGATTGGCAATACATGTCTGTCAATGTTGAATTACACTTTGAGTATAATTATTTATAAAGTATGATGAAGTTGTAGAAACCTCTTAGCAGATCCTTTAAAACCGATATTCTTGAAAACATCTCTATGTAAAGTTTGGAGAGCAAACTGCTGTATTCTTTGGATTTGAAGAATGCAGCAGTAAACAGATGTTTTGCTTTACTTGGCCTCAACTGGAGTAGCTTAGTTGTCAATAGCAATTTTGACTCAGGAGATGGTCACGGACTGCCCCTCTGTTGCTTAACATGCCTGTCTTTTTCTCTTTACACTTCCCACTTCACCCCACCTCCTCAATAGCTATTTTCTTCATTCCTCCACCAGCCACTCCTTCTCTTTCTCCCTCTCTGTGACCTCTGTTTCAGTCACCCTGTAGTGAACAGGTGTATCTGTCTCTCTCCTGATGAGTATATTACTCTGAAGTGGCTCCATGGTCCCCATGGACCCCCTGCCTCCTAATACGCTTAGCTCTCACAGCTTATGTCAGCTGGAGTGGGTGGTCTGATAACGCTCCACTTGATCAAGCCATCCCCATCAGGGTCCATCTGGTCCACGGTCACTCCGGTCCTCTCGCATGTCAGGGAGTAAAACTGCAGACAAACGTCTAAATAGAGTTTAACCTTCCCTATTTTCTATAAAAGTTAGGGAGGTTACACTGAGTTAAGCATGGCTTTACGTTTCTAATTAAGTCATGTGGAGATTAATGGGGAATGACCGAGCATAACATTCACCGCTTTGGGTAAATACTATGTGATTGGGTGATAACAAGATCCATCGTGATCCCACATTACTTCACAACATCATCAAAATAATGTCTTCTATTATCCCTTGCATTTACATCAGGACCTGTTCAGCATGTACCACCTTTTAACTTCTGACCCTTGAAAAAATACCCCCCCGTCCCTCCCCCCACACACACACAACCCTGCATACATTTAAGCAGACACTGAACATATGAACTAAATTAAACATTTTTGTATTCTCTGTATTGAGTAAATATTCCAAATATATTTCCTGTCATATCTACTACTATCAGTAAGGTTTTGTTGTGTTTAATCAAAATTATAAAAATTGTCTCAACAATGTTAATATATCTGGTAAATTTTGAGCCTCACTAAGCTATTTTTTTATTTTATAAAAAATAGCAAAGAAGGACATAATTGTGAACTAGAGGGAAAATGTACATGGTTTTTAAATGCTTTCATAAATGAAAATTGGAGAATTGTACCCCTCTTTAATCTGATACCCCTAAATAACATCCAGTGTAGCTACATTTCAGATTGTAAAATGGAGTCTGTCTGCATATTACCCTGGTTATTAGCAAACCTGTTCTGTGACAGTTTTGTTAAAGAACAGAAAACTAAGTAATGAACAGTTCTTAGGACCACAGCATTCAGGTGAGAGTTTTTGATGTGGAGAAGCATAATTTACCATCGGAAATGGTAAATTATGCCATAATTTACCATTTCCGATGGTAAATTATGGCAATCTAAAGCCATGACTTCAGATTAAAGTCATGGCTCTAATCTAAATCCATTTACTTTCACCTTTAAATACAGTAAAAGGTAGTTCTTCAAAGTATTAATGAGGAGGTTGGGGTGGATGATTACATATGGAGCCCACATTTTTCAAAATGATTTGAAAAATGATAATGATAAATAGAATCTACTTTTGGAAAATGTACTGTCAGACAAAAAAATTTATATTGACTCTCAGACTAAGACTTTTTGTAAATCCTGAGGAAAATAAGGTTATTTAGGTTTTTTATTAGGTTTTTTTGGTTTGTTTGTTTTAACAAGCTATTTAATAATTAACAGCCTTGCGTGAACAGTGATTGAAATAAAATATTTGTGAAATTGAAAACATAGAAATTGCAGTGGTATTGAAACAAAGAGTTGCTGAAAAAATCACAAAGCTGTAATTGTATTTTTGGTGTCACACTAACCCAAGAAACCAATTTTAATTTACACAGATATTTGAAGCATTTTTAATATAAGATATATATTGATCTTAAGTGCTTTGAAAAATATCCACTGTACACTGAAACTGAAACGGTGTAGCAGAGAACACACCTCTGGCGCAGGAATTAGGATTAAATGTCACTAGATGCAATTACAAGCTCTTGAGGTTTATAATGTGGTCTCGCTAGTGGAGTTCAATGTTCTATTTTTACAGTAACAGGGAGACTGTATCTTCTTTTCATTCATGATGTCACCTTCTATTGTTTCCTGCAGAGTATAAATAATAGCAGGCTAACACATGTACTGTACAATTCATTGTGGCCCTGGGACAGCAGAGGCAAAACAAAGATTTTTTTTTATTATTTTAGTTCCCATTAACAATGATTGACCCAACCTCCTGCCTTGTCTTCCTTTCTTTCCTTTTCCCCATTTTTGTGTTTTTCGTTTTCACCTATTTGCAAACACCTGACCCCCCCTTTGCCTTCTCCCACAAAGAAATATCAAAGGAATTGAGAGCAAAACAAAGACTTCAAGCCATCCCAGTAGAGCAGTGTGGTGCCGGTGCTCAAATGTGTATCACTACAAAAGTGCAGCACCTGATTCCCTCAGAACTGATGCAAGACTTTGTACACTCCAAGGGCCTTGAACTAAGCATAAGGGTTGTGCTCATCATGATTAGATGTACACAACAGACATAAACAACGTACTGACTCTATATAGAAACCCTGCGGAGAACACCTAAGTCTTGTTGCACACACACACACACCCCCACGCACACACACAACATAACATAAACTGCAGATTTTACACTCTGTGTGCATTTTCCATAGGCACCATCCATTGTATTGTTTTTTTTTATGTTTTTGAAATGTTGTTTTTGGTTTTCTTATTATTATAAACTAATAAAAGTTTGTTGTGATGAGGTGTTCTCAATTTGTGTTGTTTGCGTTACCCATTCCTATTTCTCCAACTAATTATTTCTAGCAGTGTGTAAATCCACACAAATAAAAAACTAAAACAGAGTAGGAAATAACACTATTCCGTTTGCACCTTTATTTAAACAGTGTGTTGTCTATGGCAACCACAGGCACTGTTTCTCCCTTACTGCATCTTGATGGCATACACAGATTCACAGTTCCAGACAATATGCTAAGTTGATTTGTTTACTGGAATCTCCTTTTGTTTAAGCTTGATTTCTAAAACTGTTAACCCTATTTTATGAGTTTGTGTCAGTGTCACAAGAGGCACCTGTGTGTTAAGACGAATGGGGTGATAAACACATTAGCACCATCTAGTGGCGAGTTTAAAAGAGATTTTCAGTACCTCAAAGGTTTTAAATGTTTATTGTAAAATCTATCTATCTATCTATCTATCTATCTATCTATCTATCTATCTATCTATCTATCTATCTATCTATCATCACCATTTACTTTTTAGATAATAATTGAAATGTTTATTCAGACATAGTGTTATGTCCTACAAATCAAGTATCTTAATTAGGGAAAAACTCAAACTCCAGCTAATTAGCCAGTATAATAATAATAAAAAAAAACTCTGAATGTCAACTAAATTATATATGCACTTCTGCAGTGTTCCTGCAATCATCTTCAAATGTATCCTCTAAGATAACACATGCTTTTACCTTTGTGAAAGTGCCAGCTGATGATGTTCACGAAAAAGATCTGCCATTTAGCCAAGCATGTGAAAACTGTTAATAAGTTTTGCTCATGAAAGTTATGAACCAATCTCTAAATAACATCATTGCAAACATCCATGCATTCTAGATATTCTTTGCCTGTGGTTTGCAAAAAACTCCCAATTTGTGTTTGTCATGACAATATAGGTGTTTGCTTAAATGGGAGGGTAATTTCATTTGCAAGGCCTGTGTTAAAATTTGATTTGTGTCTGTTAAAGCTGCAAGACAGCAGCGGACAAATTTTCAGCATTATAATTGCCGAATCTGTTTGCGACAGTGCCAACCCCAATCATTCTTTTCCCCAGCTTGTCATTGTAACCAAATTTAATAAAATGGTTGATGGAAAGAGAGAGGAAACCTTACTATTAAGGAGTACTGTAGATATGGTCCCGCTGTAGTTCTAACTGTGTGTATTCAGATATGTTTTTAATAGTTTGTAGTTTGAGAATACTAAGAAAAGCAATTCTTAGTCAGACTGCCACATCAAACACTGAACATCCACATGCAAGCCTTTTTAACTGAAGTTAAACTACCACTTAGAAATTATGTAGTCATTGCATTTTTTAATTGGCTTTTGGAAAGACCCATAATGATTTTACACTGAATATTTAGCAGTTTTTCAATAATATAGCACAGATTTGTCTTTAATTGAACATTAATAGCTCTTTTCCCCCCGCTTTTTCACAGCGGGAGACCCACATTTTGGGACATGAATACTACATCATATAATCAAGAGACAGTCATAATTTTAGATAATAGATAAATAGATGATTAGATACCTGGATGATGTTTTTCTAAATAATGCAAAGTTTTACTGCAAAGTTGACATTACAACTACAAGAAAAAATCAACTGGAACACATATCGGCACTTGTCCTCTAAAAATATAGCATTTTGTGTGTGTTAGTGTTAGAGTTGCTGTAACCCAGAATGCCCTTTGGTGTAACCAGCCGCCTATGTGGTCCACGCCAAGAGCCAACCTTGTCCAGAGCCTTCAGGATCTGATGCGACTCTTATTCACACTTGGTGCCTTGCCACCATTGACTTTTGTAGCTAACTCAATGATCTCTGCTATTACCACGGAATCACCTTCAGGCTTAGAATTATTATAATGTTTTCTATATAATGTTTTGCTAAATGCCAGTATAATTACATAAATGTTTTTCAGATAATATTGTTTTACTTTCTTCAAAGTTAGAGATTTACATACACTAAAATTGTTATGCCTTTAGCCTATTTAGGAAAGCTGTGGTAACAGTAGGGTTTGTAAGCTGTTGATAAGTTCATTCACGGCATTTGAGTTAAATGAACACACAACTGTGGGTGTGTTTTCAGGTAACACCACAAGCATACTGTATGTGCCATGTTCATCTGCTCAAATAATTGTATGCAAGAATATACAAAATATACCATCACAGTATTTTGGAAAAAGGGGTTCTGTAACCCCTGTGATGGACTGGTGACCTGACCTGTTCGCTGGCACCAGCACCCCTTCTGACCCCACTAAGGACAAAGGTGTGCGATGGATGGATGGATGGATGGATGGGTGGATGGATGGGTGGGTGGGTGGGTGGGTGGGTTGGTTCTGTAACCCAGATATGAACAGTATCTGAGATACAGAAGAAATGTTTTGGTGTGAAATGTGAGTGTCAACCTTTAAACAAAGCAAAAAAATCTTGAGAAGATGCTGGCTCAAATAAGTAAGAGAGTGTTATTATCCCCAGTGAAACATGTCCTGTTAACTGCCAGCTTACAAAGACTCTCAGAGAGATAGACCTTCATTTTTAGAGGGGTGTCCTGTGGGCTGCTGAAACAAAAACTGAAGTGTTGGATCAAAGTGACCATCATTACATTTGGAGGGGGAAGCTTGTAAGTCTGAGAACATTATCAGAACTTTTAAGTATCAGTGGCAGCATCATATTGTTTTTTTTTTTGTTTGTTTTTTTTTGGCCATAAACGCAAACAGTGGAGGGAGGAGAGACACATTTTTAGCTGGAAATTCAAGCATCTTTTTTAGTTTGTGTCAGCTAATGATGACAATATTAAGGTTTGTTGTTGCCTCTTTGCTGGTAATGTGCAATTGTTACACCCTTAAAAATACAGAAAACCGAAAAAGGAGTGATTTTTCTGTAGTTTAATAAAATGCCAATTTACATTATTACGTGAAAAAATAACTTTTCAACAAATTTATTGTACTTCACTATGTTTTAAGGTTTGTCAGCTAATGTGGATTGATAATTATTGTAAACCTCTTTTTCTTTTTTTACAAAAATTAGTTTTTGTTGTTGGGTTTTTTTACTGTCTGAAATCAATTTATAAAATCTGCACAGAATCTTTTTATCCAGCAATAATAGTCTTCTAACCTATCAAACTATCTAGCTTCAAAATTATTTTATCAAATTTGAAGAAGCACCTGGAGTCTCAGCATGGCACAATCAAACTGACAGAGCAAGTCCCACTGAAGCAGAGAGCTGGGACTAAAATGCAGGAGGACTCCATCCACCCAAACAACAAAACCTGATTTTCAGTACTCAACCAGTAACTTGAGAAGAATTGAAGAAGTTAGTCAGACAGAAAGGAATAGAAGAAGTGCTGCCCTTGAATCCAATTGTCTTGCCCTGATTGTCAATTTTATGTTGCGGTGTTTTATGTTTTTTTAATGTTGTAATGTAACTTGATTGCTTTTAAGATCTAGTAGTCAGTTAAATAACTAGATTACATTTTCAAGGAATAACCAGTAATCAGTAATAAAATTACTTTTCGAAGGTAGCCATGCCGTCACTAGTTACAAATTGGAATGAGGACAGAGTCTGGTCAATACCAGCCCCTTGTTCTACACTTTGCGTAGCACAGAGGTTCTGGGTTCAAGAAACAATTGCTTCCTGGAACTGTGAACTCTGTCGAGGTTGAAATTATAGCCGATCTCTAATGTTTTCCCATGATGTATCTACATGTAATGTGCCAGATTGATGCCATGAAGTTTACCAGAATTTGCCTGCACTGTAAACAACTATCTGTCAATTCAAAAAGGGAAGTGCCAATCTGATCGAGGCGGCTGTTAACGTTAATTCAGTATTTGGAAGGGTGACCAACACGGACTGAATCATCAATGCTGCAATTGATGAAACTACAATTGTAAAACAGCAAAGAAAATCAATATTGTTCACAACTTCTCCTTAGGAATTCTACCGCAGAGAATCCAAGTCTCTCTCCGGTAGTGCTTTAAGCACAAGCTTAAACAGACTGTGCTTTAAGTGAGATTTGAGTCGAGTAGAATAGTGTAGGAAGGTCAATAGCCAATCTAAGATGTCAGCAAAATCAGTATTTTGGGATTTCCGTCATAAGTCCATTATCTCAGCTCCACATAAATTTGTGGACAGAACATAAAATATGTGTTTCAGCAAAAGAGTTGCAAGCCTCCTTATTCAGTTACATGATTTCTTTCCAAGTAGCTAGTCAAAATATCCACAAACATTTGGGAGAGTTTTGTGCATGGATAATGGATAAGGTAATCTTTTGAGTTGGAATATAGTTACAAAATAGCCCATAAAAATATGTCCCCTATTATTCTATCATATAGCAAATAAAAATAATTTAGGTAAGCCTGGCTGACCTAAGAAATTAAACATTTTGTCTGATTTAATTACAAATGATGAGAGAAAAAAGGTTCTGTGTGTTTTATATTTCTGATTCAGAGTGTATGTAAATATTTGGTATCTCTTGTATCCTCATTAATGTTCCTGCACATAACAGTTCCTTATATGGCGAATATGTTTTATTTATGTTTTTGGAGTTACTAAATTATAGCATACTTTATCTATAGAACTGCCTTAAAGATTAATAGAGAAAGACAATGATATTGTTAACAGTAATTAATTTAATCAGAGTTAACCATCCATTTTAATTTCTTAATTATAGGAGATGGCCCTCTGGTGACCAGAATGAAAGAATATTCATTTGCTTTGACTTTGGTGTCACTGAAACAGACACCCCCTTTCTCCAGTCTCAAAAAAATAAATAAATAAAAAATCAATTGACTTTTTATGAACTGCCATAATATATAATCTAATGAGCTTGTGCCAAGATTAGCCAGTCAAATTCTGTCCGAGTCTGTTTCCCCCCATCAGAACAAAATGAATGTGTCCATGGCAAGTTAAAAAGAAAAATATTTTCTTTCTATTTCTATTTATCTAAGACAAAATGATAACTAAAACATATATTTTTTTTTTGCTTTTTCAGCTGAACCCAACAGCAATCTCTTTTCCATTTTAACAATTTATTATGTTTCAAAGTGATCACAACCTTCAACAGAGTACACCTTTATTTCATTCATTTATGCACAACTTAGTTCTACAGAGTTCTCTAAGAATCCTTTCCAATTGTACAAGATCCTATAAAGTGTTATAATGTTGATCATTTTCTCTCCGTCTGGTTTGCAGACAGTTCCTTAGCAACAAAAAACACATTATCTCTCAACATCATTCCCTCTCTCACTCACAAAAGGCACATGCTCCTCTTCAGCTTCTGTTTCATCAGGTCTTCAACTAAAGAGTCAGAAAATGAGTCTCATCTTTGATGTCTGAGAATAATGCGGACTGGACCATTAACACTGTATACGACAATGGTGATGAAGAACAAAGCCCAGAGAGGTGAACAGCCATAAGCAATGAGTTTCCAATTTGCTTTTTCCTTTCTTGACATAACCACTTACAAACACTAGAACTTCTCATTAAAGGCCAGCTCCAATTACTATGAGTCAGCAACTCAGGGTCTGGCTAAAGCTGAGGACATTTTTAGTCCAACACTTTATTCATTAAGCCTTCTCCCAGCTTGCTCCCGGACGGTTTAATGTTTATGACTAAATAGATTTGCTGGCCTACAACAAGTTTAGGAAAAGTTAGATTAGGCCATAAAGCCATTGAAAAAAGTAGAAGGTTTTATATATGAAACTTGTATTAATTTAAACAAATGTTTAGGTTTGAAAAAATCAACTTTGGCTTCCTTTTGGGAAACTGGCTGAAAGTTGATTCAGTACAACACATTGGTCTGTCAAAAACCAAGCTACTAAATTCTATCATTTGTTTAAAAAATGATTTACAAAAGCAAACTATTGAACCACTGCCACATTGCATTTATAAACTTGACCAGTGATGTAATACTGCATACACATCAACATAACCCATTTTAGAAATTTCTCATCTTGATGTGATTATCTGGAGCTGCTCAGTGAAGGGTTTGAATCCTAGAAGAACCCACATAAACCCTGAGCGCACAAGTGGTCAAGCTTTAGTCTGTTGTGACAGACCCCCACCAGCTGTCATTCATCGCTCCTTCCTTTTTTGTTTACGCTGTAAAACTCTTCACCAACCACCACATTTTCTGAAGGTTTAGAGGGTTTACAACAAAAGAAACTGGAGAGCAGAAATACACACTCTCTGGTTTCACACCATTAAAAACGGTTGTTTATGGTAGAACTGGAAAAAAGTATCTTAAAAAAAGACCTCTGCTGATTTATGTTTGTCCCTCCCCACATTGAGAGGGCAGGTGTTTGGATTGCTGTAATCTCAATGTCACTGTCAAAGGCAGAAGTGGCCTGCTGCAAGGATGTTCTTTAGCTCATCTAGGCTCTCACTGGATTACCCTTCGCTTGGAAAAAGTTTGGTATTATGCAGAGTTTTGTTTGGTGTTGTTTTTATTCTTTGTCATATAGCAAACTTAAAATAAATATTTCTTTGCCTTGTAAAGTTCTATGTTTTCACATGTACTTAGGTGTAGAGAACACCTAAAGTGTGTATAGAGGAGATATCATAAATGTAAATATTTTACAATATATTCCCAGTAAGCGCTGTCCAGGTCCTGTTTGTGATTCAAAGTCATGCAGATGATTTTTTCTGGTTTGGGAACCTCATGGTCATATATTTCCATTTTGCAGATGATGTGGTTGAATCTTCTGCTCATCACCTCCAGTTGGCACTGAAGCAAATGAGTGGCAAGCAGGTTTTACTATTATCCCTTTTCCACTGGCTCTGCTTAAGCAGCCCGGCTTGGCTCGGCTCTGCTCTAGTTCGGAGTGAACGCGTTTCCACAGGCCCGGCTCGGTTTGTAGCAGGGCCATTGTTCTCAACTAAAACATGTTGGAGTGACATAAAGCATTTCAAGTATCCTGACCTTTATGAGTGATGGTAGGATGGAACAGGAGACAGACTGACAGGGCTTCATCAGCTTTAATGCAGGTGCTTCTCCAGCCTGTTGTGATGATAAAAAAAATCTTAGAAAAAAACCCCAAAGTTCTCAATTTACCGTCTGTCTAGGTTCCAACCCTCACCTACTGTGATGAGATATGAATTACGACTGATATGAGATCCTGGATACTAGCAGGTGAAATGAATGTCCTCTGTAGGCTGGCCGAGCTTAGCCTCGGAAATATAGTGAAGCGGTTCCTTCATCCGGGGGAGGCTTGGAGTAAAGTCCCTATATATCCACATCAAAAGGGCATCTGATCAGCATGAGCACCTCTCTTTGGAAGTTTTTCAGGTCTGGGAGGAGGAAGCCCCATAGCAGACACGTTGGAGGGACTATATAACCCTTCTGGCCTGGGAATGTCTTGGGATCCCTCAGAATGAGTTGGAAACTATTGCCAGTGAGACTGATGGGTGGATTTCCATCATGAATCTGTTACTGCTGTGACCTAATCACAGACAATAAAGCTAATAAATAGATTGATGGATGGCTGTATTTGATTTTAAAATTCATAATTTGGTACAAGCTTCTTAAAGCAAGATATGATCAAACGCAGAGGAAGCCTGAAAGACCTTGTAAAATACAACTCAAGCGATTCCAAAGAACTGTTGCAGTAACGTTACAGTAAACAATGTTTATTAAGTAAACAAGATATTCCTGCAGTAATCAACATGTTGATTCTTGAAAATATAACTCATATTTAAATGGCAGTGTTTCACAAATTATAGCATAACATTGTGTATTAGTGCAGTACACAATTTGCAGTGCAAATCTTTAATAGTTTTCAATACAGTCGTTACTAATACTACAAATCTGAGTGAGTTTAAAGAACCAAAGATTATATGTTAGACCTGCACTTTTAACATAGAAATTTTAAAAACTGATCAATCTTTTCCCTTTTTTCAGCTCTTGTGCCAAATTTCAACAGCTGTGCGATAATTCAGTTTTAGTCAAGCATCTGTACACATCTGTTGGGCTCTTTTTCATTTCGATGCAAAGTCTAGCACCAAAAATTACGACTTGTCAACTACCTCTTCCAATTACAATAGTTATTAAGACCATGCTTGAATTTTTCAAAATTCTATCAATTTAGGTATTCACAGTAACAAGAAACGGTACTGACAACTTGCCAGGATTACTAATGACTCATCGACTGTGAGAAGTAACGTCCCCTGGTCTGGTGAAACAATTACTGAGCTACTTAGCCAAAGTTCCCAACAGCATGTGTGCAAGAAACCAGACACTGGGGACCAGCTCATTAATAGCATCCCTACAGTCAAATTTGAAGATGGCAGCATTATTGGGAGGGATGTGTTTCAGCAGTCAGAACAGGGAGTGGAGCTAATATAATGGCTAAGACAGAAGAGAAAAATTCAGAGCAATTTTAGAAGAAATTATTTTTCCAGCATGCTCATGGCTTGCTATGAAATAAGGTTACATTTTTAACACTTGAGGCCAAACCTTACCATAATGAAAACTCAGAAGTGGCAATCGGAAAACACTGAAGCAAGCCTTTGAAAAATATAAACAAGAAATCTGCAGTCTTCTTGTGCCAAATTAACACCAGCAATGAACAGTATTTAACTCATTTCCAAACAAATAAAAACAAGGTAATTTCTTTTTCAGTCATAAAATGATCACGAATCACAGGTTCGAAGAGAAATTTAGTCAGTGAAAAGATGCATTGAAAACTCTTATTGAAAATTATGTTACCACTGGTTCAAGGCTGAATTTAACAAAGTCTCTGAAACCATGTGTTTCAGAAGGTCTATGGACCTTGGAAAGAAAGAAAAAAAAAAGAATTTTTACTCATTGCTACAAAGCATAAATTCCACTTATAAAGAATCCTAAAATCATTTAGCTGGATACATTGAAAAATTTGTGGCAAATCAATTGCTTTTTTATCTTTAATAATAACTTAAACAATCTAACTCTTTAACAAAGATCTATTTGATCAAAGTTTTAGTCTTTTTAATTAAAAACTTAATGTTCAGGATTATTCCCTAAAAACGAATTAATATCTGTGTAACTGGATTATTAATATTTTAAGCATCAGAGAAAGAAAACTGTTGTGGATATTAAAAGTTTACTTTCCCTTTATAGATTCCCATGTGTGTGTGTGTGTGTGTGTGTGTGTTGTAAAAAAAACTTGACAATAATTTCTGAACTTTTTCTACCATAACACATCCTGTGTATGTCAACTGAAAGAGAAAGTGAGACAGACAAATGTAAGCAATAATAAAGCTGCAGTAGGTTTGTAGATTCTGCCTCCAGTTGAAATGACATCTCTCAACCCTTATTGGCAAATCTCTATCCTTCAAGGTCACAACACTCAACCCTACAGAACCCAAGTCCTGACTTCAAGACCTTCACTTCTCAATAGTTGCGGGATCAGTTTGGGCGGAGTGTCATATACACAACCTTACTGGCTGACGTGAGACAAAAACTTGTCGAAACATGAGATACTTGACACTAGTGTGTTTGACCAAGCTGGTGGCCAGCCTGAGGAGGACATTCCAGGCAAATAATAACAAATAAGTAACCAGTTCCAAATTTCCTTGGTTTATGTATACAAATAAGCTGAAAATTATTCATTGACATGGCAGATTATATTTAACTTCAACAGTTTGTTTCTGATAGGAAACAATATGGGCATATCTGAAAAAAGGGAACATTTACCTGAGAACAGTTGTTCACAAGAGATCTCTTCACAATCTTAAAGGTGAACTTTTACAGGGTAGAATGGAGAAATGTTGCCAATTCAAGATATGGGATACTGGACTACTACTTCAACAAAGTAATAGTTTACGAGTGTGCATATTGTGGCAGTTTTAAATATATACTTCTGTATTTTCAACAGACGGGTTTATTTTTTCATTTAAATTGTGCAGATGATTTAATTTGTCTCTTTAAATTTGGAAAATTATTTAAAATCATTCATCACTGTCTTTTTAACAGGTTTGTTTTTCCTTTTTACATTTGCTCTGCCTTCATGAACATATTTTAGAAAGACTTAAAAAGGGATCAGCTTCGCAAAGTTATCTAAAAGAACAAAGGGTCTGACTCGGAAAGGGCAAAGTTGGTAATCCTGTCACATGCTGGCTGGCTCGGATTCAATTGAAGGACAGTGCTCCGCTCATCAACAATAACTTCATGTTTGTGTACATTCCACTGAGTCTGAGTTGCATTCTAAATAAACTGGATGCTTTCCTGGAGCCCAGGCAGAGGTATTTGCATGCAAAACTCACACTTGCCTCCCTCATGCTCAAATTGACTGACAAGTATAAACAGGAAGTAATTTTCTATTGGCACAACAATGTATGTAAAGTTGTTTCAATCTCCTCTGTGACTTCAATGTCTTTAAGTAGCCCACGGCAATGAATGTCATTACTTAGTTTTAATTTTGAGAGAGAGATGAGAGAGGAATCCTGAAATGTATGCATGCTGACTGAAGTGGCTTTGTTGTCCCTTCATCCAGTCTGAAGGGCTTTAGAAATTCAGGATCACTGGCAAGTCAAAACAATTTTATGATCTAATGTTTGATTACCTAAGAATCAGAATAATTTTGGGGGAATTAATTATAAGATTACAAATTCTGAAAAAAAAAAAAAAGCATACACATAGGTTGACTCCAATTTGGAGACTTCTGAAGTTCCTCCATAGTTTTTTAGCGAACCTAAAGTAAAAGATAACTACCTATTACAGCTATGAAAAACTGAAAACCATTTAATACATCTACCAAGTATCTACCGTGTACCTTGTTTTGTCCCAGTATTTGTGGTGACCCTTAGATTTTCTTAGATTAAAGTAATAAACTACATAGTGATTGGAAATACTTTTATTTAATTAAAATAATCGACTTTGTTAATTTTCCAACCTTAGGGGCTAAATTTAAAGAGATGTGAAGCAGGTAAAAACAGAATTTTCCTCAGTAGAAGAAAAAAAATCAACATTCCTCAAATGTTTTAAATTGGAAACATTTCCAGTAGCTTCACTGAACAATTCATTCTAAAACATCACCGCAAAGCATTTTTTTTACCTCTGTGATTTGTGCATTTGGTGGGCACCAGGAATGTACAGAAAAAACAGCAGAATAAGAAATGAATCCTGCATGTCAGGTTTTTCCAAATATTTTGACCAGCGCTTTAGTACGGCAGCAGAAATTTAAAGCAGATGCTTCTTGAATGCTGTATGTAGAAAAAAATCATAAAGTGGATGTAGAATGATTTCTAAATTCAAAATATGACTATAATAGACATTTGGCACACTTTAGTTTTAAAAAATAAATTCCTTACTGTGTGTGACAAAAATTAAGGAACATGTAGCTCCTGTCAGTTCATGTGTTTCATTTTATCCATGAGTTTTGGTTCATTTTTCATCATTCATTGTAGAAGAGAGAACATTATAATTCTCTCTCAGTTCTGGTAAGCTCTAACAGTTGGTGGCTGTTTTTTTTCATCCTGTATAACTAATTATGTTTTCACAAGCTTCAGCACTGAGTTACTTAGCACAAAATCTGATGCATGGTAGATTTAATTTACTTAGATTTTGTCTTTGTCTGCTGTGTTCTTTGTAGTACATAGAATCTAGTTTTTCTCTCATTCTTTGTCTAATCCTCTCCATTCTTAGCTGAGTTGCTTCCAAGCTAATTCTGTTTTACTTTTTCCACAAAGTCAAGACTGTATTACAGTATGTTCGGAGATTTGTTACAATTACACCATCAATTTGAATTTTGCATTTTTCAATTCTTTTGGTTTGTCTTTTGGGTTTGATTATTATTATATTTTTTTCCACAGAGGCTGCTCTTCTTTTTTTGCAACTCAACTAAACTTTTTTACATTGCACTTGCTGCCATGATAAAACAATGTTAAAATACAATAATAAGCTGGTGCAACTGCACTTGTCACATCACATGCCAGCAATAACAACATGAAAAATAGGAAGAAAAAAAAAAAGAAAATCAAGATTTAGATCTGTCTCATTATCAATTCTTGAACCATATAAAATATGAACCCTTTTATTTCTAGACTTCTCCCTTGGTTTGTGTGGAATTATCTAACTCTTTGATTCTGCATTGTACTGATGTTTCAAATTTATTTGTAACATTGATGCAGCTTGTTGGTTTAGATTTTGCAATATTACTGTATTATGTGCTTCCAACCTGTGATGGATCATGTAACTAAATATGTTTCTCATTTATACAAACATTGTACATAATGATACGTGGCTTCCTATTCCCCTGTAGTGGAACATTGAAAATGGCAAAGACAAAAGAACGTCATGCCAGAAAAGCACATATTGCTGGCTTTTGTAAATCAAGAAATCAGCTACCTTAAAACATCCACATATTAACGCAGAGCAGTAATTAACAAACTTGATCAACCTGGAACTGTAACAATCAAGGCTGAGGATTGAGATCATCTTGGAACTCTGAATCTTCAGCAGGATGCCAAATAAAATTTTAAAAATCTCTAAAAAATTCACTACTGAAGAAGTGCACCAGCGATACTTTGGGTTACAAAGTTTTTATGACAACCTAGTAAGGTTGTTGCTATCAGCATGCCAAAGTAATTAGCATGTTAGGGAAAAACCTAGGAGTTACATTTTCTTTCCAACCATTACAAACATAAACTATGGGCTTTGATCAGATGAGACCATTGGGTTTTACAGCAGCTGGCTCTCCAGCTGGGTGTGTATGAAACATGGGTTGAATAAAAAAACAACTCAAGACTGCTATTATGCTATTATGACAGAGGATCTTTGATAACAGACTGTGTCTCTTCCAAAGCTCCTTGGAAGCTTGTTATAGTGTCATGAACACTTCACATTTGAAACAAACTGAAAATAGGTCATAATTACTTATTTTAGTGGAACAATGACCCAAGACATACAATCAAGTCAATGAAGAAATTAGTACGGCAGAAAATTAATCTTCTTTGATATCTGTCTTAGTCCCCTTTACCTAAATCCTACAAAAAAGAGTGGAGTGCATAAGAGAGGATCAGCACTCTGAACTCTTAACACATACGGTTTTGCTGAGAAGAATGGTCAACGATCATTCATTCTGAATGCTCCAACTTTGTGAAATGTCATGAGAGAAAGCTTTCGGCCTATGCCAGGGGTTTGCAACCTGTGTCTCTTTAGCTTGTCCTCAGTGACACTTAATAACGGATAATTAATGACACAGCAATGGATAACTATTTATATGAACAGTAAGTAGGAAAAGCTGGTTTTAGAAGTTCTCCTGTTTTTAAAGTGATAGATTGCCCTAATTCTGTCTTAATCACTGTATTTTTCCTTTTGATGAAAATAGTGGATATTTATTTTATTCTAAAACTATAAATTAGATATAACATAAATAGGAGTTCTCTAACTTTGGAAGATAACATTTTTTAAAGATATAAATATGATAAATCCTGTTGTTTTTCTTTTCATTTTAAGAGTGAGATAGGGTCTACAGGTGTGCAGTCTAACAGAGGTTACTTCTATTCTAATGGCTACTGACCCTTGACCTTTACATATTCTATAAGTTGTTATCATAAAATGTTGTATTTGTGATTTTATTTTAAAAAATACAACACCCTTTCCTTTTGTGCATGTTTCTCATCCTCTCAATACATTTACTCAAACTAAACGGTGGAATTTTTCAAAAACTTTCAGGGTAACAAATACGGCAATTAAAGATAAATTCATTTTAGGGCTTTTAGCACATCGTTTGCATGAGAGCTAATAAGTATGAAGGGAGTTGTATATAAAATTAGATCTTAGAACATTAAAACCTTTGAAAAACAAATTGGCGAAATCAGAAGTTATTTCACAAAACAGACCCAATGGCGCAGGGTGAATTAGGTTCATACTTTAGTGACCCGTGTTATTGTTGTTGCAATGAGTAACAGCTGTGTGTTGTTTGTATTACTCCTGATTATGAACATGTCCATTTGTTTGTGACTCTTTGCTAATCTGTGCTTCTCCTGGCAGACTGATTTGGTCATTATTAAAATGATCTGGTTGTGCCTGTGGATGAATATCAGTGCAGTTTGGAAATCTTGGATGCAGAACCGGACACTCCCACAGTCATTAATTCTGAATTGTGACCAGACAATAATATGCCTCTGTAAGCAAGCCTCTTGTGTTATTTCCAGGGTTTGAGAAACACTGTGATCATTATTACAAGTGTTGCAGAGCCATAAAAAAGTCACTTTTTTTTTCCTTTAGCGATTATCTGAACTGAGCTTAATAGAAGCAAATTAATATAATGGCAATTTAATGATGATAATATTGCTATAATTAGTGGTAGCCTGTAGGTTAATTAAAAAGACTATAAATAAAGGCTGTCAAAAGATTATAATTTTAACAAATGAATCTGCTAATAAATTAATCAAAGAAATAATTTTAATATGACAATACAAAGTTAAGTAAATCCTGTTTGAGATTTATTCTTTTTCATGCCTTGAGTTAAGACCTTGATGAAGACACCTGGTTTTCATCAGACTTTACAGGAATGCTTGATGTTTTAGCCTCCACCTGTATTTAGTTGAAATTTTAAAAAGTGTGGTTACAATAAAAAACTATCTTTTTATGTTTAATTCAATGTGAATTCAAAGGGCAAGAAACATCCAGTTGCTGTTGGTGACACTAAGCTTGATTAACTAATAAGGAGAGTTAAAAACATGTACAGTTTAAAGGCCATGACTCTACAAAGAGTAAATCAAAACATGGGAACAATTTAAAAAGCAGTGAGTGAAGGATGCCAAATATTTTCTATCTGTTGGGAGATCATGCAATACTTAGACATCAGCATATCCTGCAGGTTTCGGTTCTCTTCCTGGTAGTAGTTACTACCTCCTCGACATGTCAATGTTCTGCAGAGGGCTTCTAACAAGCCATCATTTCAACCAGGGAGAGAACTAAAACATACAGGATACTCACCCTTGAGGTCTGACTTTGGACACCCCAGGCCTAGGTCAACTGAAAAACAAAGCTACAGGCTCAGACTATATACGGCCTCAGTTGTCGATGTTTATGATAAAGTTTTGAAAATACAAAAAAGTACAAATGATTATGGGCTGTTCAAAAGGACCCACATGTCCAGGGTGGACCAAACTTCACAATGCTGGCTCAGGAGGTGGAAGTTCTTCCTGCAACTAACAGGTTGCAGGTTAAACCTGTCCTCCTTCTGTACCAGTTGTTGTATCCTTGGGCAAGGCACTTCACTCACCTTATTTCTGGTGGTGGTCAGGGGCCTGGTGGTGCCAGTGCATGGCAGCCTTGCTTCTGTCAGATTGCCCCAGGCCAAGTGCAATGGAGTAGCTTACCGTCATCAATGTGTAACTGTATGTGTGAATAGGTGAAGCCCTTTGGGGTCCTCTGCACTTGATAAAGCATTTCACAAGTACAGACCATTTACCATTTCACCCCCAATGAATGTTAGAGAAAGTCACTAGTTCTTTTGCATTTAGACTTTATATAAAAGGGTATCTCTCCTCTAAGGTTCCTTTAAAGTTCACAAGAAATACTTTCCTCTAGGCAGTAATCTTTTGAGTAGCCTGGTTGTCATGTTTCATCTCTGGCAGTAATACTGTACTTAAACTTTACACTCCACTGTTAATTATGATGATGGTTAAGGGTTCATTTGTTGTCATTGACAAGCACTTTCAATTGTAGTATATCAAATTACTAGGACTAACGCTGCTGCTATAACATACTTGCCGTATCTTCAACTACATTATGTAAACATTAAAAATATAATGGTTTAATCTGATTAGCCCTGCAGATTGTGTAAAATAACTAAAGATTTAGCACACGATGATGCATTGCCACGGTTAACTCCAACATAACGTTCATCATGAATATTTTTAAGAATTCGCATGTCAAGACTTCAGACATTTTAAATAGTGTAAAATAAATGTTAAATAATATAACATATATATATATACAGTATATATATATTTTCTTTACCTATGTCATACCAAAAAATACTCTACTTAGACACAGATATTCTACATTCTTTTTTAATTCAACAATAGCTGATAGAAGTTAAGAGGCATAAACTGGAATAAATAAGAATAAATGCTCTCTGTCACTGTAACCATAGCACCATAGTTTGGCATTCATCTCGACATCACAAACCCCTTTGGCATCCCTTAAGCCCCCACCCACAAAAAAAGCCCAAGCAAAACACACACATACACACTCAAATTAATCCACCGGGCTTTTGCATGACTCGAATAATAACACTGAACAAGGTGCCTATAATAAACAGCTTGTTACTCAGTCAAAACAATTAGGACCGTGTACTACAGGAGTCGTATCCTGGCAACTGCACATGACAATCCATAAATAAAGAGACACAAGGAAAAAGAAGCTTAGGCACTGTGCCAGAACAGTTTTTTTTTTACTTTGATGTTGTTGATGTACTTATTTTTTCAGCATCTACACCGTAGCAATTTTGCAACTTTGTGATGAGATGATTTGTCGAAGTTCCAAGCAGAGCTACCACCGAGAGTCCAGCCCACAGGCTGTTCATACAACCCTACAACGCTATGGGGACTTGCTGCGAAAGATAATTTTGAGAGTGGCTCGAAGGTTTTGATGCTATTTGGCATTTCCACAACAGTAAAGTGTTAGTTCAGGCACGACTTATTTCTCTTGCCTGTGCTCATGGAGTTGAGCAAACATACGATCACTTAACAATATTGCAAAAAGCATTGTTAAGCGACAGTGTGACGTTAGCAAGGAAATTGGTTCTTTTGTGATGTAAGATTGCTCTTGCAAATAAACTGCATATAGTACTTTACTTTCATAAGCACTTGGCTCTTGCTGTGTTAGAAGTAAAAAAAAAAAAGAAAAAAATTACATAGAATAAATTTAAATAATCATATGCAAGCACATAATTATTATTATTTATTTTCTTTCATTAAACCGCTTTGGTCATTTCCAATAAAACAACAACAAAATAAATAATAAAAAACTGTCTAAATATAAAAAAAACAACCCAAAGTGACCAAAAAGGTACAGGCTGATAATTCACCTATTTTATTTTACCTTTTTCAAACTGATTTTCAAATTAAGTATAAGAAACAACATTTTTTTGGTGGAAGAACTTTGGTCAGTTTTTTCTATATTAAAGATAGGAATTTTCATAGTTTTACAAGTTTTTGCCCAAACTTAAAAGCAGTGAGTTAAAAAAGAAACATGTTTGATATGATATGTAAATCATGTTTTGATACATAATGAACTTATGTTTCTAATGTTCTTGACTTATAAACATAAGCTGCAATAGACTTTATGCTTTTGTGGACGCAATTCATGTGTTTTCATAGACTAAAATGTATGAAGCCCAGAGAGTAATGAGTCATCATTTGTGTCTCTCCCTGTAAAGAACTGGAAATATGTAGATTTTCTAATTTAAGACACAATGATAATATCCATGAAGTCATAACTGTCCCTGAACATACACAGATCCTTCTCCTTTCAGCTAAATAATTTTAATAGGCTCTCTAATATGACACACAGTACCAAATAGATGGCATTGATACAATGGAGTAAGAAGAGCATGCTAAACATTGTTTGTTCATTATTTAGGTTATTCTTGTGATCTCACCTTTACCACAGGGTTAAAATAGATTAGAATTATATTAAGAGGTTAATGGACAATGTCTTTACTGCCAGACTAAATGAAAACACATTACAAATGACACCCACAGAGGCAATGGCGCACAAGCACTCAACATGTGAACAGACAAACACAAAAAGACTAACACTCATGCCACTTTAAGATACACATCGTTAGCTCCAGCAGTGGTGGTTTAGGATGAGTTGTCACCCACTCTGCTGCCTCCACCTTGCCACACTCTGGGCGGTGGGGCTAGTGATGGTGAGAGCCGTATCACACGATGCTAACAGCTAAGCAGAACATAAGGTGACATTGACACAGTCATTGCACCAGCTCTGGTTCTGCACATGACGTCAGTGTCCTTTGAGAGAGAGCACACGGGACGTGGGCTGGCTGAGTCATGTGACTGGCCATCCTTGTCTCAGCAACTCGGCTGTAATGTGCATACCTGTATGTTGAGAAGTGGGATTGCTACATGATGTACTGCGTGCCAAGTGCACCTTTTAGAAGAGGAAGCAGAAGCAGAGTCAGAAAGAAAAACTGAGCTGCTTTGTTGCAGGAGCTGTGGGAGAGTGCTGAGGGTTTTATGTCATCATTCATAAAGAACCCATAAAATGGGCAGAGATAAGGTTAAACAGCATTTAAGGCACATGGTTATAAAGGCCGACCATGACCTAAAGTGTCAGAGGAAGAGAGAGGAAAGAAAAAGGATGGAAGTGAGGGGAGAAAGACATTCTTAGTATAAAGACCGAGTAATAAAACTAAAAAGATCTAAAGGACAAGAAAAGGACAGAGAAGAAAAAATGCATTATAAAAGGATTGTTAAAGACTTACTGTCCAGAGTGAAGTGCAGTGATAAAGAGAGTTCCAGATCAATAATAGTCTCAATAAAAAGGTTAATAAGAAGCATAAGCAAGGAGGGGAAAAGGTAAATGAAAAGACTCGGCTCCATATCTTGGATTAATATTATAATTCTTCATTGAGGGATGCTGATGAATGTCTCACAAATGTAAAAAAAATATGAAGTATCGATCAATAACACAAAAATAGAAATGCTATTCTTTTATTCAGTGTGGTCTATTTAAAACTGATACACTGCGTAGTATTCCTTGACTTTTACCTGGATCTATTAGAGTCAAATACAATGTCAAAGCTAATTGAGTTGCAAAGCTGCTTTCACAAGCAGTTACAATTGGGAGTGGAGGGGGCAAAGGCTGGACTGTTACTATGCTTGTCAATAAAAGCACATTAAAATGAGCACATCATAATTACTGTCTCTATTATCCTTCAAGATCTAGGACAGAGACGCTCGTTTGTAATTGGTCGACTAACTGCCCCATATGGACCCGGACAATAGAAGTAATTGTCCTTGTCTGTGGAACTGACATGTAAACAGAGTCATATCACACTTTGTAACTAAAACAATCACTTTCAAGGTGCTCCCAACCAGCACTATTGCTATTGGCAATTATTGGCTCAGCACACAGAATGGTGCAAAAGTCGTTAACAAAAGCGCTGCATTGTAGAAATAACACAGCAGGTTTATAGATTCACTCCAGCTAAGATGGGTTTAATAATTAAACTGAAAACAGCCTCTCTGGATTTGTTCTGTTTAAAAAGTGGGAAGAGAATGGAAGCAGCACCTGTTTATCATTGCACCAACAGCACCCACTGCCCAGGAATCATTAAATACTAAGAGTTGTTTGGGAAGTTCAAACGAAATTACAATAAAACACAACTCTCGCACGCTTTTGAGAAACAAGCAAAAGTGAGCCCTTACTGATATGTCGTTTGCCCTAATCTTGCCACACGTATAATCTGCTTGAGCAGATTTGATTTATTCACCATTTCAACTTTGAGCAGTTGTGGCTTCGTTTCAACGTTCCTGTTACCACACACAAAAACGAAGAGATTAGGAGACTAATGCTTTTAGAACAAAGTGAGGCTGCCGGCCCGTTGTGAGCTTTGACACAATGCCGTTTTAAATCTGCAGGAATGAAGAGCTTACAGAGGTAAGGACGTAGTAATTCTCTCATCTCCTAAAGGACTTAGCAGTCCTCATGATGAAGGAGAAAATGAAACTTTGATTAATAGTTTGGATAGGGGTATGCACAGATGTAGATAACATCTTCCTAATCTCTCTTTCTAATGTGTTACTCCCCTCTCCCCAGCTTTTCCTTTCACTTGTTTGTGCAGAATAGCATGAAAAGGCGTGAGAGAATGACGGATGTTTGAAGATAGATTGTTTTGGAAGCCAGCTGTGAAGCAGGGATGATGTCCTGAATAAGTTACATACTCGGATCAGACCCTAAAGCTTGGCAAAGAAAAATGCGGTTCAATCCCTGATTCTTCTCTGCTTCTAAAGAGATCAGATTATAGTTTCTTGATCACGAGTGTTCCTTCTTTTCTTTGCTTCAAATACAATCTTGCTTTAAAGTTTTATCTCCAAGCAACGGCCTTTTAGCCAAAGATTTTTCCTCTTGCATTATGGCTCTTCATTATCATCTCAGTGACCTAGCCCCTGTTTCCTGACGTAAATGTAAAATCTTTACTGAATATTCCCTAGAAAGCTTTAGATAATCTTTTGATACAATCATGTAAAAGGGAGATTGACATTTTCAACATGGTCTCTCTTAAGCAGAATTTTGAATAGAGAAATATTTAGTAAGTGCAGTGCCATGCAAAAGTTCTCAGCTCCATCAATCCTTTTTCACGTCTTATCACATTATAAAACAAACTGAAATATATTTTCCGTAAAGCACATAGACCTTCTTATGTGTCTGGAGTAAAGAAATTATGATGATGATGATGATGATGATGATGATGATGATATTTTAACAAGATTTTTTTCACAGATCAGCACAAAGTAGTGCAAACTTTTGGCGGTATAACCTAAACTGACTGAAGGATCTCACATGAAAACCTGATGAAAAGCACTGATCTCTAGGTTGTAACATGAAAAATGCAAAGGTTAGAAATGTCTTTGCCCAGAACTGTACATTCAGTGTGTTGAAGATCTTTGTTGCATTTGTGGAAACAAAAGGAATCTTTAGCCCTCTGATTCTGACTAGATTTGCTTTTAAAATATGCTGTTGAAAATATAAATATACAACAGTTACAATCATTCCTTATTTAATGGTTTCACCTAGTTGCTAAAGTTTACATCATATAAACCTGAAGGTTAGAGTGACTCATCAACATATGGTTCTAGCGTCTTAAAGTAACAGAATATGTCGCTTTGTTTTAAATGTTCTTTTTCTGTTTCTGGCATCCTTTTGTTCCTTCTTGCTCAAAGCATCAAACTGAGCACAACTAAGGACTTCTTTGAAAGTTTTTAAATAATTATCAAATAAATTGAACGTTAGCAACATAACCTCATGTGGAGTCTTCTTACAGATAAATAACTAAGATTTATGTGGCATGTTTTGGTATTCGGCCCAAATCCCAGGTTTAGAGTAAAGGTTCAGGGTAAGGCTACAGAAATGAATACAAAAATGAATTGAAGTCAATGCAAAGTCCCAGTAAGTATAGAAAACATACTGTATGCATGTGTGGTTGTGTGTTTGCTGTGGTTCAGTATATGTGAAGTAATGTGATGGAACCCCATCACTTGAGTGATAATCTAATTACTCCTCGAGACTAAGAAAGATAGCGTCAACTAACAAAACACAATTTTTTTTCAAAATTAAATCTGCGGCGTAAGAGCTCCACAATTAATTTAGTCCTTAATGGTGATATGTAAATTTTAATGTGGATGTATTAGCTATACTAACAGAGGAAAAGGGTTCATTATATAAATTAGGGGCAAGTCAGCCTGACACCAAACTGAGAGGCTGTTGAAACTGCATGTAGTGCAATGTGATAAAAAGTTAAAGGATCAACATTTTTAGATTTATTAATTAAGCCTTGTTTCTATTTTCACAGCACATGTGTTGGCTGCCATTTCCTTACTTCCATATTGCTTTGTGAAGAGAATGGCTTTATTCTGTCTTTTCTTGCTTAAAAAGGGTAATGCAGAGGTTTTACTGTGGCAAAAGATGATAAACTCCTACTTTTATTGCCTTCTTTGTCATGATTGGTGAGTGATGGGCTCAAATGCAAAACTGCAGAAGCGTGGAATAGATGAAGATATTTAATGAAAAGGAGGAACAAAACTTACAAAAAACACAGGGAGCCAGGGCAGAACACAAACCATAAGTCCAAGGGGAAAACTCCAATAAGGAGACACGAGGAGAAGACAGGGTAAAACTGGAAAATATTGGAAGGAACCAGCAAGGAGTGACTGAGAAAGAAGTGCTTAGGTACTGGGAGGTTGAATGCTCAAACCTGGGCCTGGGCTGATGAGCTTTCTGATTGCAGGTGTGGGGAGGCAATCTGAGCGAGAGAAAGAGAGAAAGGTGGCACAGGGGGCATGTGAGAGTATACTGGGACCTAGGAAATAAATCTAACAAAATGCCTAGACAAAGAAAGAAAGGACTAGGACAATAAATAAACATAATTAGAATTACCAAAAAGGAGCTGAAGTGAAAATAGAAACAAGGCTTAATTAATAGATATAAGAAACTAAGGAACACAAATACCAAAACCCAAAACAAACTCATACAACCCAAGATCCAGGCACTATTTGTATGTATTTTGAGTGCATACATGATGATTTTGGAGATGCATAGAAATGAACCATGTTTTGTACACCTCTTACCTCTGGAATAAAATGTTGTGTGTCTTCTCCCAGATATTTATTGCAGATTCACAATGTGACAGTAAAGGCATCAACAGTTTAGTAATTGGATTTCAGGTTTTTTATAAACGGTAACCCACTAGGGTCATTTTAATCAATCCTTGTAATTACAAATTACAAATCACAGGATGCCCAGGGAGCTTTGTGACATGACTGCTGGAAAATGGTTCCAAGGTGGAGAATCCGCTTCTCACCATCTTTCTGCTGGAAAGGTTCACAAAAAGGAGCACTGTGGAGAGTTTTTGAATGAAGTTTAATTTATAAACAACTTCCCATGTCCTTTGAGGTAATTATTTTAATTACTTAATTTAGATAAGAATCCTGATGTTTGGAGTACTATATGTTGAAGTTCCTTTATTTCTGTTGCCAGAAACAATATTAAGAAAAGTCATAAGACATTATATATAAACTCTAAAAAGAAGTACACAATGCGTTAGTTAAAGGACTTTAGCACATAATGTGGTCTTCATGAGGTTATGAAATTATTTAGATCTGATTTCAAATTTATAGACCCACACATTATGGAATCCACCATGATATGGAGTATCAAACAAAGCCAAAAAGGTAAAAACTGTGTGGTACTAGTGTTTGATCAATCAGAAACTGAATTCTGACATAAGCTGAAAATCAAATGTTTAATTGGATATTCTGATTATCTGCAAGGTACTGTGCAGAAGATTTCTTTCCGTCAACCTGTACATCTCTGCCCAAATTGCACTGATTGACTTCAACACAACATGTAAATTGCAGTAACTGCATTCCGTCTCTGGATTTGCTGAATGCTGTCTCATGCACATATAACTTTTTAATAATGACACTTATTCAACACAACATTTCAAAACACATATCAACAGATGATTTGGAGTAAAACAGCATCATATTTTACAATAACTATTGAAACATCTCAGGCACAATGAAACTATCCTTTGACATGTTGGTTGCATTTTGGTTCAAAAAGTCTACAAAGTTTTTTTTAAAAAAAAACAAACAAACATGTAGTGCACAGGGCAAATATTTTAAGAATGATATTGACCACAACAAATATTTAGTGACTGCTATATTAGCCCAAAACTCAGCCGCACTGCTTCATTTAAACTTGAGGTTGTATATCTTGCAAACAGTACTGCTTTAAAAATATAAGAAAAATAAGAATAAAGTAAAAATTGTCAGAACCCTTATAATTAACAAGCATTAAGAAGTGAGTGCTTTGGACAAATTAGACAAATATATTTGATGGTATTTTGTTGGATTTCTTTATTTTCTGATTCATAAAACATGAAATTTTAATTAGATTTGTTTTCTCAAAATAGAAAATATGACAATTTTGCCTTGCTAAATGTTTATTGTAACATTTACTTTGCTTCTAGATTTATCTTTCTGTAACTTCATCTGTGGCTGTTTAATTATCAAATTACTGAGCAAAGTTAAATATTACAGAATTTATCATCAATTCTGTAATATTGATATTCAAATATGGCAAAAATATTTTAAGATATGTTTGCCAGGCTTTGGCAAAGAGAAACAGCTAGTAGAAATGGCTTTAACCACTATAACAAATACAATAGTCAGGTAAGACATGACTATTGTATTAGGGTGCATCTAGTCCTAATCCAAGGACTAGATGCACCCTTGTGCATCAGAAAAGTCTTGGATTGCCTGCAGAACTCAAACCAAAAGAAATTCATTGTGCAGGTTATACCCAGCATCCTTTGTTCCTTGTTATATCTGCAATATGAGTGATTTCTCCTGCAGTTATTCATTTCTTAAAATTTTATTTTTCTACACCTCAAGCTGTTTCTCAGTTGTACAGCTCCCCCTACCTTTTTAAATCCCTTCTTTAGCCCAACAATGTTCTCCAAGTCTTGTCGACATCTTTACAGGAAATAATTCTGCTGTCAAGACAACTGCTCATCTGTTCTTCTCATATCCACTCCTCCTCTCCTTCTCTCCCTTCTCCTGCTGCTCCATATCTTCCAATTCTGTATTGACAGAAGCCTGTTTTAGATGGAGTGTCCTTTTGCGTCACGTACCTTTCTCATCAGCGAGAACAAGATTTTTTCACATATCCTACAAGGCCCCCCTCACTCTTAGATTTACTGTCAATGTGGAGGCTGAAGTTGACTGCTTTCTTTCTGTGATGTATTTTCATTGATGCCCTGACACTCTGGCGTGTAGAGATGAGCCTTTACCATCAATAAAGTCCACTTTTGTTGGGGTAGATGTTCAGGTGGAGCAGTGGGTTTAATAATAACTGTTTGGACTTAAAGTAAGGAAACTTTATAACTTAAACCAGTGGTGAACATGGAGATTTAACCAAAACACTTTCCTGTCACATTTCATCTAGGATTGTGATGTTTTATTTTAAGATGACTATTTTCCCTCTGCATATGTGGTTTCACGCCTCCCTCTGTTATTTTGCACAATCACCACTTGCTTCATCTCCTGCAACACTTTACCCCTATCTGTCATCATCCTCCACCACTTTCAGCCATCTTCCTGATATTCATTTGATGACTGTGTCCTTCACCTTGCCCTCATCTAGAGGAAAGATCAATAGAGACTCAGCGAGGCCACGCATCACTCTTTCTCTTTCCCCTGGATTTGGTTGCATGAGCATGTACAGATTTCTGCACACTGACAAATTTGTCTGGCGACACTCTGCGAACCAATTCAGGCTCAGAATGTACTCGCTTGCCATCTTGTTTTGATGAAATCAATGTGTTGAATCAAAATAGGCAGGCTTGTGATAGTGTCAGTATTCAGTTTTTCAGGGGGTTTTTTAGCTCAATTTTGTGTCTTACTTGCTTATCTGGGCATTTTTTAACAGAAAGTACAGAAAGTACCCAAAGCACTTCCAATAACAACTGTGTTCTAAAATTCCCACATTATGTTTTAAGTGACTTGTAAAAGTATTAGTATGCTTTGTAGTTTTTCACAATATGAAGTTAAAACCAACATTTTGAACACATTTTGTGATTTTACTTGGCATACCAACACAGTTGTGTGGTATGCATACAGTTTAACCCTTGTGCAATCAAAAACATTTTGTTTACTCCCTTTGTCTTACGGGTCAAAAATGACCCGCCTTAACAAAAGCCCCAAAATGAAGCAATTTAATTAAATTTTAAATCCAAAATTTATTTTGCAGGATGGAACAATCTGATATTTATCAAATTGACTCAATTTAATTAATTATTTTTCATGTATTTTTGTTACACAATAAAAAGAGATGATCAACAGTATTACACACTTTTTTCTTTTTACCACAAACCAAGTGTTGTACCAGTTTTCTTTTATGCAGTAAGGATTTATTATTGTAATTATATAAATGTGAAGTTATTACTTCTGAATTAATTTTACTGAAAGGGAACAAAAAGTCAACAATTTGGAACTTTTTAGTCAACGGTTCATTCCTTAATATTTTTTTAGTGAGCGAATTATAAAAATACCTCTCGTAAGACAAGAAAACAAAATGTTGCTTGATTTTGTGAACAATTTAACATCAACTCTTCTGCTGTGTCTCATAATTATGAGATATTCAACACAAGAACATCTTCTTCTCAACATAAGGTGTTAAACATAAGATGAAGAACACCTTCACGAGATGAGCATCATCTCGTGAAGGTGTTGAACTTCTAAGATGTTCTTATAACATCTTCAACATAAGCCAAAGAACATCCTGTCCTTCCAACATTGAACTTAAAATGAGAAGGAGATGTAGATCTCATGAGATGGAGATGTTCTTCATCTTATAAAGATGCTTTCATGATGAACATCTTCAACATAAGACGAAGACCATCCTATCCTTCCTACCCCACGTTGAACATAAGATGAAGAAAATCCCACGCTGAACACAAAATGTTCAACACAAGATGTTCTTCACCATATGAAGATGCTGCTACATTGAACATCTTCAGTACAAGAATTTGTTCAACATAAGATGTTCAACTTCTTATGCTGAAGATCCCATATAGGACAGTATGTGCAAACATACAAAATAGGACTAGTTGGGCAGTGAAACATCTACTCATGGCGTCAGCAAGAAACCAGCTAGTGGTATTCAGATTCAGCATACCTTTATATTCTCTATATCTAATTTGTTTTTATTATGTCTGAGATTGTTTTTTTGTTGTGTTTGGGAACTTGTGTGATGTGGGAGGTTAGCTGCAGATTGAGAGTGCAGGTGCAGGTCAAATGCAATTTCAACTCTTACATCTATCCAGTTTATTTGATATGTGTGTAGGCGTGCGTGCGTGTGTGTGTGGGCCGGGTGTGCAGGGGGGGTGTGGGGTGTTGTGTGTGTGTATTAGAGAGAGTTTGTTTGTGGCCTTTGAACTCTTTTTCTGGTGTTTAAATGCTTTCATAATTCACAGGTCAAAAATGACCCATAGAACAATCCTCGTACCCTAGTGGTGTACAGCCCACGTGGAAATATAAACAAAAACAAAGTATCACTTTTTACAATGATGGGGTCAATTTAGAAAAAGTCATAAAATTTCAAGTCGGAAAAAGATAGTTTAGGGTATATTTTCTACAGCTAAACATGCCAGTGGGTCACTTTTGACCCACAAAACAACACAAGGGTTAAACATGACACCTACGTACACTATGAAAGGGAGAATGTGCATTTGACTAAATGTTCAGACTAAATGTTTCTTGTTTTGTCAACATGTTGGGTAAATTGAAATATATATTTTTTAACTGGAACACTTAAATTGACAGAAAAAAAATAAAGAAGAAAACAAAACAAAAATCATAATAATAATCAAACATAAAAATAAAACTGTCATATCAAGTTTGAAAAGGTGCAGGAAGAAGCTAAAGTTTATTTGCTAATTTGTCAGTCATTTGAGACAATAAAACAACAACAAAAAAACAACAACAACAAGCAAGATAGAGGAAAATATTGAAGTAATGATCCGAAGTAAAGCAACCCATAAGACAATGATTGCAAAACACATAGGCAAAATTTAAGAGAAAAAACACAGATGAGGTTATCATAGATTAGACAATAGGACTAATTCCTGAAAAAGGTGGACCTACCTGATTGAACATCATCTGGTGGCCTGCATGTCAAAACATCACACCACATCACACCTTGGGAAAAAAAAGGTTAATGAGAGCATTGCCTTCATCAAATGAGCATTTCTGCACAGCATGGTTAACAGGCCCAACCACATATCACAGTTGGACACGGGTAAGACACAGCGATGAGAGGACATGCTGCTGGGTGCTTAAAAGCATCGCCTGCACCTGAATCATAAAAGAGAATTCCCTAGTTGGTGAGTCACTGCAACAAAACAAACTGCTGCATCAGTCGGTGTTAGGATAATCTAATAAATTTAAATGAGTAGCCCAAAGCTATACAAAATTTGTATAAGTGTAGCAGTGAATATTTGTGTAATTTTCTTTTATTGTTACTTTTCCCAGAAATTGCTTTGAAAGGTGAGAGAGAAAATGTCACACATTTAAAATCAAATGTTTGTACCAAAGGAAGTTGCACTCAAGTAAAGGGAGAGTACTTTAGTTGCTGAAATGGCAAAGTCACAAGGAACATCTCTAGTTCAAATCATAAAAAAACCAAAAAGCACAGTAAATGTTACATAAGTGTGATCAGTGGTATCAGTTCAAGAAATACGACAGACTGTAATTTCAAGAAAGAAATAGGGTTCTCTTTAACATTTATTTCTATAATCCATTCTGTAATTTAAAATATGTTGTGAAATCCATCTTGACCCTATGTGTTAAAGCATTGTTTGCCTCCATTCGTGAAACGTGACTAACCTGTGATCAAGCAATGTTTATTTTTTTTTTCATTAGCCACACCAAGGTCTGATCATTGCCAGTCCAATAGAATCAAGAGATTGTCTAAATTGAAAGACTCATGCAATATGAAGTAGCCTAAAAAGTCTTCAAAGGCAACATATTATGTGCTGATCTAAAAGAACAATCAAGAACAGATTATAAAAAAAATCTTACAAATGTATTTGTGAGAACTTTTATTCAAAACTTGAGGTGAAATGGAACAGTGGAGAATCTTCCCAGGCTGCTCCTAGACACATTATTCTAAAAGTACACCAAAGACCCATTCAGAAGCTCACAAAAGAACACAGAGTAACATCTGCAGAAATGCAGTAACAGGAACTGGGCAAAAATACCATGGGTCAGTTACAAGATAAAAATATAAAGAATACAAATGCAACAAAAAAGTCCTAATAATTTTAAGACAATGGGGAAAGTCCCCTTGTCACCAATCAGATTGTTTTTGTAGGTATAAAGCCCAAACAAAACAAATCCTGTCCCACAAATCACAGGGCCAACATTGTCGATTAGTATCCCCTTTCTAAGGTCTGACACTTTGAAGTTATTTTGCATCTAATAGAGGCACCTACCCAGTATTAGTGAAGCGGCCTTAGTTTTAGGGATCATGTCTGAATGTCCTAATTTCTAAAATGCAGCTGGACAGAAGAAGATTTGAGGAGGATCAATACACTGGTTTAACAATTGCAGTTAAAGATTATTCTCAGATCAAATATATTTGTGAGATTAGGGTTTAGAGATTAGTGACTGCTGATGATGCTGATAATTTTCTAAAACCCCACAGGGAAGGGATTCAGTTTTGGGTGTTGTTCATTTTGCGTCATCTTCACTTTGTACTTTTATAGTTTTTCTTGGAGCTGGTTGCCACCGGACATTTTGTACCAAACATTTATTGGCTTTGAACACTGGAAAATAATTTTCCAGTAGTAGTAGCAGTAGTAGTAGTTTCTTGTAAGAACATTTATTGATGTGACTACTTTAAATAATGTTTATGGGCAGGCAGTCACTGAGAGTTTTTTGTTTTGTTTTGTTTGTTTAATCAGGTTTCCTAATCTCTTATATTCTGGTCCTAATAGGGGTCAAATAACAACTAAAGGAGAAAGAAAGGAGCGATAAAAAATAATTACAGATTAACAAAATTATGTGATGTTTTGTCACTTTCTGATTATTATTCCCACAGTTCACTCTCTAGAGAAAGAAAAAAAACAACATTTTAAGTTGTTATTGTTTCACAAATCCAAGCACAAATCTCAACATGAAATTATACAGTGCACATGTTTGAATATGGGAGTGAAGCTTTGGAGGTAGGAGTTGCCATAGATGATGAGTGTGAACATGATCAGCAGGCCATAGAAGACTTTCAGAGGGGTGCTTGTTTCACTCCCACACCTTGCCACAGCATTCTTCATTTTTAGACCTAATTGAAAGTAGACAGATCGACCTGAAGTGTGAATGTGATGGGTAAATCCACTATCTGCACAAATGTTTATTATAATATCTTTTTTTGGAAGAAATTAAAGAAATGTCAGTAAAAAATGAAAACAAACAAAAAACACACATACAATAGTAATTATCTGGAGCTGATTTGATCGTGCAGGTTTTCATTAAGAATCTGATCAACAATAAAAATGACCAACATATTTTATTCTGGCAATGACAGTCTGAATATTAAGACACACATTTACCTCCAGCCCATGACCAGAACTTACCTAAGGCAGGAATCTCCCATCACAAACAACTCAAATGAACGGCATCACATTTGTGTTGTGGCTATTTATGTGGCTGTATGTAGGGGTTAATTACATTTTTGTGGTGCCTGTAAGAATTGGGACTTGATTAAATTTTAATGACCCTGACTGAGAGTTTTTCATGACCTCTTTGAAGCAATATTTAAAAACAAGTGACCTTGCCCATAGCATATACATTTTAATGACACAATAAATGCTGAATCTGTATCTTAGAGCCATTGTGAGCTTTTGAATACAGACTACTACATAAAGCAGCAAAGACCTTGAAGGTAATGTGGGCTCATATAATTAAATACATGTAGACAGAATTGTATAGATGTATTCCATCACATATTATGTGACACCTGTCACATGACCTGTTCTTTCATGTATTTGTAATGGCTCTCTTTACATCCCTTTAATAACTTTGAATTCACATCTTGCTATTTTTTCCTACACATACAGAGTAATCAAGGCCCTTTATTCTAATGTTTTCATTACATACAGGAAGGTTTATCCTCAAAGTTGGAAAATAGAAAATGGAATAATTAGCTGCACTTGGGAGGAAGAATTTAAATAAGTTTTGGTTCATATGATTAAAGGATTTTTTTTTAAAACAAGATAAATTTTCTGTCATAATTAAGTGGAGAGATTTGAACAGTCATTGGATTAAGTGTAAAACTTAGCTTTATTATTTTGATAATATTCACTAAACAGGTTGGACAACATAGTTGTACCCTCCCATTAATTACAATTTGTGTTTTGTATTTATAGAGTTTATAGTTCCCGTGCCTCCATATGGAGATGACAAATTACGAACAATATCAACTTTATGTGAGTACAGCCAATTGATAGTTTCTATTTGTATCCTATCAAAGTTTTTTTTTTTTCTTACATAAAAACACTGTTTCTGAAAGGTGGATTTTTTTAACGATTATTAATGCCTGAGCTACAGAAGAAATCCACATTTTGAGATGAAAATCGTTTTGATGAGTGGTATTTGTTAGTTTTCCAGTAATGTGGTGAATAGTTCACTCAGTGCTCTTTTCGTTGATCAGAGTGAAATTACAGGTATACAAATATCTTTATAGACTAAAATGCTTGAAAGCACAGAGAGATTAAGTGTATCACTACATTCCCAAACATCAGAAAACATATCTGAAGTTTAGTATTTACACATTACTGTTTAAGTCTGACATGTTTTCATTTTTTACAAAAGCATGCCATAAGTGTGCTTTTGATAAAAGCCCATCCCTCTCCCAATAACCAATAGGTGCACTATCCCCTCACAATTCCACAAAGATAAGCAGGTATACATAAGGGATGGATGAATGGGTGGATGTTCATTTCTTCATATTCTTATTAATAATTATGAGAAGAAAATTCTCATAATTTTCTTCTCATTATGACTCAATGAGATCTCTCAATCTCTTGAGTTTTGACTCAAGAGATTGAATATCAAGATGTGCTAAAATGATTTGTTTGCATTTTTTTCTGACACAATACATAATGGCAAAATTTGTGATTACCTTTTTGCAAAATTTGATTATTATTTTGATGAAAATGCTGATTTATGCATTTGCCTGCAAAGTCTCATACTGCCAAGTCTGAGCAATCCAGAAGTAAGACAACACCAAGCATACATTTTTTTTTGTAAAAATCAAAATTCTATGAGAAAAAAATAATGATGATGCAAGATGGATGATAGAAAAATAAAGAAACTCTAAACATTAAATATCAAAGGCTGTGCCTGTTGGAGTGGTTTCAGACAACACTTTGGTTTCTCTTAAAAGTATACCCTCAGGCTTCTCCTCAACTCTTTCGGGTAGCTACTGATCCCATTCCAGTTTTCTGATACACCAGGATGTGAGATGTGAGGGGGCTGAGATTCTAACCAAGGGTATTTTCCTTTGCATGATCCTATTGCATCATTGCTATGATGATGATGATGAATAATTCACAAGTTTGTTTTCATTTAACATCCTCCCAAAACTCTCTTTTTCTCATTTTTTAAAGTTAAGCCTAGTTATCAAAATAGCATACAGAATAAACAAAATAATCTTTAAATGCATGTCGAGAAAGTTGCACCTCTTCTCTTCTGAAACTGCTTATTTAATACATTGTGGATCTCTTTCCACAGATACAGTACACCCACAGCACTACTCACATTAATTCAGCCCACATGCTCTTGTGAACTGATACTAGTTGGAGACAGGATAACAATGATTAATGTGTTCATTCTCCTACAGCTTCTCTTCACTGAGTGGACTGATAATTGTTTGTTGCTGATGCTGCCCTTCTTGAAACAGCATGGTAAGTTGTACAATTTAAATGATAAAAACCAACTTGTCTTAAAAAAAGGAAAATGACCAAGAAATTTCTATCTAAAAAATGACATTGCATGCAAATTTTCTCTTTTGTATTCACATTTTAAAGGTGATGTTTTTACACACATACACACACCCACCCCCACACCCCCACGCACACACACACACACCCCCACGCACACAAAAAAGCAACCCCATCAAGCTATTATGTTTTGGTGTAACATTACAGGAATATTAATGCTCCAACAAGGGTTTACTATCATTTGACACTATAGTGTACACAATTTGATCATCAGATTACCTCGGCTGGTATTAATTTTTTTTCAATATATTAAATATATCTGTTGTAAAAGAGTACCACAGCTCAACATTTACTCGACAATATAGATGTCAATGATATTTCTTTTTACATAGAGTACATTATCCTCCACCTATTCTCTGGGTTCACCTTTCATGCTTAGGGTTTCAACTTACTTTCATTTGTTAAGAATAGAATTTTTCTGTTGTCATGATAGCATAATTCAACATCATCTCCATCAAAGCCGATAACTGTGAATGAAAGTGTCATAATGTAACAATGGAATGAAAGCCTTTCAGTGTTTACTGCTATGCGCTCAGAATATCTGCTCATTTAGGGTATGTCATAATGAGAAAGTTTTCCTCTGCAAATGTTTCATTCTTTTGTCTTCTCTCTCCTTTCTCTTCATCATCATTCCCTGTATTTTCCATGTGATTATGTCCACAATTGTCATGTGCTTTATAATTCCTTCTAATCACCAACTCTATTGTAGAAAACTCATCTTGAACTGCTATCTTTATTAATTTCTGTCCATTGACTTTCATTTGACATTCATCCCTTGAGCTATCCTCTAATGCAGCCGACTCATGACTGTGCAATGACAAACTACGGGGAAAGGGTAAAGGGAGGTTAAATGACTTGCCTCTGAGACAATAGGTTCATCATTGCATCTGCTTTGAAATAAAGGTAATGAATGTTTTTTCCCTTTCACCATTGGAAGGAAGTCAGTTCCTCCCAAGCATTCAGTTATTCCATAATACTGAAACTACAGTGTGTTCCCTGGAAGGTTTTGGCAAAGCATTACCACAAGCTTATGAAAGTTTTACTAAAAAATGAAATGTTTAATGTACTGTTTGTGTCCATTAATGCTGAAATTGATTATGGCAAATAACTATCCTTAAACGGAAATGGAAACTTTTGCATTTAAATATATTTTTAAGAGTGTTCAAATTAAATCATTCCAAGAAAGTTACAGTTGATGTATTACAGATTGTATTTCATTTAAGCTATTGGCCCATAACAGTACAGCACACAGATAAAGTGTTGAAGTAGGGGGACTTTGTCTCTAATGGCTTTTTGCCATTAATCTAATCTCAGTTATCATTATATTGCTAGCTCAAGTTTTCAGGAATTCTTTTGTATGTCCCCTTTGGGATGGGACAGTAAGCTAACACACGGTCATATACAATAAATTAGAATATGCATTTTGAAGAAGCTGGATTGTCAGATTAGAGGCACCTTTTGAAAATACCACTTTTACAGCAGGTATTAGCCCACATTTCTGTATTAAAATGTTTTTTTTTATTGATCTAATGTAATATTTTATTCCTACATGTGTTTTTATAAATGCCTTAAACATATTATTTTTGCATATAATGTGAATTGATTTGCTAAAATAACTCAGCACAAACAAAATAAGTTTTAGTAATTGCTGTTCATTGCAACATTGCAAGATTTACAGCAATACAAAGAAATTGTACAAATGTCACAGTAACAGCATGATTGCAGTATGAATGGACTAAAGAGGTAAATGTAAATCCCTAAAATATGTGGAAGTAATAAAATCATTGGAGCTTTGTAGATTTGTATCTTCCTTACCAGCCTCCATACAGTAGCTGGTGCCAAGAAAAATGTGGGTCATCTAACCTTGTTTGTCACAGTTCCAAGTGCTGTAAGCTTTAAATTATTACTCTGGCTTGTAATATGGACAAGTTTGACATAATAGCTGTTTTCCGTCAACCATCTTCTCTCATGACTACCCGACGCAATGACCATGGAAAATCCTGCTGTCAAATCAATGAAGAAGCATTAAAGCATAAAGTATTAAAGCGTATCCATCTTAAATACCTTTTCACTACTGTTTTTAGTCCCCATCAATTGCTGTGTGAAAGGTAAAAGTAATCTTTATATTACAGATGACTACAGATGTTAAATGTACTTACTTTCCTAATTGTCAGGGTCAGATATAAAAGGCATCTAATAAAATTGACTGCAATATACTGAGAAAAAGCAATTCCTATTATCCAGAATATTTACAGTTTGACTCTTTCTGAGTTAAACTGTAACTGTACACTTTTTTATTTTTTTTTGTCCAAAAATGCATATTCATTTATAAAGCAAGCTTCCCTGATATTTAATTGGAAGCCTAGAAATTATAGTCATGAGTGAAAATAAATAACAGTAGGCACTATGATATTTTATTCAGTGCTTTTCAAATGTATCAAGCTTAAAGAGATTTATTTTTTGGCATTGTCCATATTTTGTCACAGACGTACATATGTTACACCTGTTCACACAGCTAGTTATGAGTCTATTGAAACAACCCAACAACAACAGAGAGAAGAAAACCCGCTCAGGTTAAGAGTTTTTCCATCATTCTGATGCATATTCTCTTGCTTAGGCCGTTTGTGGCCATGTGTGCTAGAAATATTATTTTAAGAGTTCTCTTACTCAATGCATCACATAAAACGCACATGGGATTTGTTCTGCAATTTAGAACGTCACACACAAGGAAGAGCTGGATTTAACAGGACTTGTGTTGCATGAGCAAATGTTAAGTGAACCTTTAAGTGTCACAAGGACACAGGGAACATGAGTGTACTCATTACAAGGCAACACTATGTTTGAAAGCCTCTTACAATATTGTTCTTTTTTTAATAGCAAAACTAACAAACTGTTGTTTGTTAGATTTTAGAGACAGCATCTCGTTCACCAAACTGCTATGAGGATTTTTTTTGTAGTAATAACCTTCACTGCATTCGACCTACTCAGCCACAAAGCATTCAAAAGATATTTACTGGAATTAAATACTTTAGTTGACACCACACTATTGAAAAGTATACTTATCACACTTTATTGCATCGAATCACATTTTATCTATAATTTTGAATAGTAAATGGCTCTCTTGTGCTAAAAACTGCTGTGATTGGTTCAATCACGGCATTTCATGAACTTCATTTTACCAACATGAACTTCAGGAGGACGTCTTTGAGACTGAGACAGTTCTATAGTGCCGTTTGTTCTACCTTTATTTGAGTGGCAGTTTGATTATCAAAACAAAAATACTTTGCACAAGAGCTAAATTAATTCAGGGTACTTTCTGCTTTCTTGTTGTAGAACTAATTCAATTGATTTTTTTTACATTAACACCATTCACTCACTCACAGAAAATTACTCTTTTATTGTTCCATTCAAATAGGAATAGTAAGAATTCCTCTTCAGATCTTGTGAAGTCTAAACCTTTTGTCCAAAGATAAAATTAATCATTTACAGTTTTCCAATTCTAGTCTTTATCAGTCAAACATGGTCATTGTTTTTATTAGTTTTACAATCTCCTGTCAATCAAAGTACTTGTCCTAAACCTAACGAGTTCTACTTCTGTCTGCATATTTCTTTTTATTTTTAAATTCTTGTGTCTAACAATTTTGCCAAACAATTTTTGGTCTAGAGCTGAAGGTTGAAATAATATTGGGTATACATTCAGATACACTTTACATACAAGTATGAACATTTTGGTAATTATCAGCAAGATGTGTTTTGAAAATGCTGAGAAACATCATCATTTAGTAACTAACCTGGCCTCCAGTTCTCAGTATGAAAAATTCTTTACCTTTCTTTTTTGCTCTTGTAGTTTTAAGGAGCTCAACATCTTCATGTCTTTTAGAGCAAATGTTTCCTGAGACACTTTTACATATTGCTAACCTATTTAAAAGAGTCAGATAACTGTAACCATTTTATTTGAAATAAAATAATGTATTCTTCAATGACGACCAGCATTTCTTCAATAAGTAAATAAACATTAAATGCTGAAAAACGCAGTGTGATGAAACTAAAAGGGCTCTTTTTAACCCAGTAAAGTGCACCAGGGTGGAGTGTGTGGGCATTTTTAAGTGCACCAGTTATTTTACAGCTCGTGGGTGCAGCTGTGCAACGTGCAAAAGGGCTGCCCGTAGTAGAATACAAATGAGATGGTTTGGCGATTAATGAATTTCCTCTTAGCCAGCAACAGCACTGATATCATCACTTTAAAATAGTTATGCCAATCAGTCAAGCATGACAACAATTGCTCAACAAATAGAAAGTGGCCTTGAAGGAAATTATATGATTTTCTTGTTAGCTGGCTGACCGGAACATACAACGGTGGAACACTGAAGCATTCTGAGGGAAATCTGGAGTTCATAGCAGATGGGGTGTTTCTTCTGTACTCAGCTTCGACAAAGCGGTTCCTCACACATGGTTACTTCAGTCCAACACAGCAGCAATGGTAATAATAATGAGGATTGAAGAACTACAAATGTGCAACTATACATAGTGTCTTGCAAAACCGTACCTTATGAGCTTGCTATTTGATTACATCATAGTCAAGAATTAAAATTACTACGACTATTTATACCAGAACTTATTAAGGCCAGACTAAAACAAAGAAGCGTGTAATTGCAAAGTGAAACAAAATTGTTGCAGAAGTAACTGAAACAAATGGCAGTTCTGATAAGTCTGACATTTTTAAGATTTTATTGTTCAAAATAATTCTAAAACTTTGTATCCTTTTCCTTCCACACAAGTTAGAGGTTGTTCTACAAGTCACAGTGACACTCTGTACCTCACTGGTGGAATTATTCTGTAGTTTAAAAAATGGTAAAGACCAGGAATTTTTTAAACCTCAGTAGAGACTTCTTAAAGCAAAGAATGTGTTCATTACCATCTGTATGGTGTACAACGCTGAATTTGATCTACAAGAGTCCACTCTGTTACAGTAACTTAGACCTGTTCAAATGAAATCAATATGGTGCTGGTTCAGCTATATTGTCAATAGATGTTCCTGTTAAAACTGTAAAGTCAGTGGTTTCACTTTACATCTAAGCTAACTGGTACACGTCTTTTGGATGGAGCAGTAGAAGCCTTGGAGGTTTAATTCCTGGTTGCCAAAACAAGCGAGCCATTATCTTGCTGGTGATGAAAGAGCTTGTCCAGGAGGTTAAGGGACATGAGCTAGATATATCTTGGCTACTTGTGTAAACAGCATGGGTTCTGGAACCAGTTTTCTGGAATCTTTTGAGGCAGTGTGTGGCATCTGGTAGGGATGCCTTCTCGAGGCCTTTCTAGGAAAGTGTTTACAAAATGTCCAACTGCGAGGAGGCCTAGAGGCGGACCCATTGAGAATTTTGTTTCCCCTTGATGAGCTGAAATTGGTAGTTAGAAAGAGGAAGAGCTCTGTATTTTAGGTGATGCCCCATGACCTGAGTAAGTGGGTCAAACGATAGATGGAGGTTTAGATTTTAAACGTCTACTTTGTTGCTAAAAAACAATTGGATCTGTATATGTGGCATGATTTGTGAGAAGCCCTTTTCACTGTCATTTTCACACCAACATAAAGTGTGTTACAAACCTCTTTCCTCCCTCTTAATCTTTGCATCCAGCAAAATATTCACAAAAATCCTTTCCCAGATTAGAAAATTACACACTTAAAGTACATGTATTTAGACTTAATTTTATTTTGTAACTAAATTATAGAAGATCCTGCATGGCACTTTAGATGTTTGTCTGCATGTTGAAAACATCAACCAATAAAGACGGGTTTGCAACAGGCATTGTAAGGTGAAACAACAGAAAAAAAAGTAAACAAAGAAACAAAAAAAAGTTCAAGTGGATTTAATAAAAGCGTCCTGTCTCATGTCTCCAAACAAGGCTGATGGTATTAGTGTGTGTGAACATTTCCGAACTGCAAATTAAGTTCATGAATTATTTAGCCTGCACGCTAGCCTTGAGCAGTAAAATCAGTCCCACTGAAGCTCTACATCTGAATAAACTAAGCTGCCATTAGTTCACAGAATGTTATGAAAAAAAAGAAAGTTAAAATGACCTGGCATCAGAACAACCTCTGTCTAAAAACAAATGAAGACAGGCACTCAACAGGGTTCATTTAAATCAGTGGTATCTCCAGAGGCAAAGCTAAATCCTATTCAACAAGTCAGTGTAACCATTAGTGTTCCAGTACAATTATGTGGAGAGGAATTTACTAGTAAGTCCATTTATCTAAATGGATGGTTCATTTGTTATTTCTAAGTACACCTTGAGAATTTTTTCCATTGTGAGCAGCATAATTTACAATCAAAGACCTTTTTGAGGAATTGAATTTGGTTCTCACTATTGTTGTACGAATGGGATCTTTGCCCTCAATAAAATAACTCAGGATGACATGTCCTTTCTTGTTGGAACTGGTTTCCTGTGAAGCTTTTCTTTGAAAACATCCAGGGAACACAGAAGAATATGTTGATTTGACTTAGTAAACACAAATGAGATTGTCCAGTTATCTCTCACTTAATGATAAAACTAAATGGCGAGCAATAATATACAAGCAGTCTAGCTGACCTTTTATAATTGTTTTCATGAGAGACTAAAGAGGTTTTGCTTAAAAGGTAATTATTATATAATGGAGAAGATTTATACAGTCAACAAGACTCATCTAATAAAATGCTTATGTTTTTAAATTGCTTATGTTTTTATAATGCATGTATACACAGTAGATTTTTACAGTGTTCAATGATATCTAAATTCTGTGTCTGTCAGCTCGTTGGAAAGAAGGCAAAACATTTGTGTCATTTGTCTTATAAATGGCCAATCTGCACTGGCAGTGAACAAAATGTAATTAATATTTTACATAAATCAAAATAGCATGGTTTATTTTAATAAAGCTATTAATGTTTAGTATGAGTCATTCCATGGCATAGTGGCAAAATAAATCGCAGCAATGGGCAGAATTATGACAAGATAGAACATTAGAGGCAAAGTGAATTTTAAAATGTTCTTCAATATAAGTAATTGAAAATTTTAATGTTTCAGCTGGATTGTGCAAATAAACATTAAGCATTTATAATAAATAACTTCATATATTACATATAAAATGTTGCATTAAAACATATCAGTTCTTTAAATTAAGAACTTAATTATTTAGTTTCAAAAATGCCCTTTATTGCTTATTTTACATTAATCTAAAATATCCAAGTCTCTTTTTTGATTATTTTTTTTTATCACTAAGTCATTCCAATTAGTTAAGTGATAGTTTGCACTATGCCTTTTGCTGTGTGCATTTCTATTCATAAAGCATAGCTACAAATATAGCTGTTGCTATGTGCCAGCAACACATTTTTGTAGACTGTTAACGACATGCTTTTGCAGTTGGGTAGGGGATCAGCTCATACTACCTGATTGGGTCCACATCCCCCTCAAAAAATTCAACCATGTTTGTTAGACTGTGACATTTGGGTTGTTTCCCTTAACACACTTGCAGACTCCAGTCTTCACCTCCTCTCAGGAGTTTGTGTGGACTCACCCTGTGGAGTGACTATAACCTGTGCAGACTGACTGGAAATTATATACATAAATATATATGTATATCTATGTAAGAGCTGTCAACATGAACGTGTTAGTATATTAAGTTAAATGAATTGCATGAGCTTTAATTATATAGCACCAATTCAGAATAAATATCAGTGTAATCATTTTATAACTTCAAAAATGTGACACACAAGCAATAATTGCCCACAGGCTTTTATTTACCAGCTAATGTTACAGTAAACTTTTACTTAAAACTTTTTTTCTCTAAGTTGGTAAATTACAACTTAAACATTATTAGGGCATGTTATATGAGGTAAAGTCACTTTTGATTAAGCCTTTTAGAGAAAAAACTTACTGGAAGAACCTTGAACATATCCAGGTTATTGGTGGCCATCTGCTTGGACCAAACTGAGAAAGAGGACAACGTAGGGAGAAGAGATGAATACTGAGAAAGCATTTAGT